>JAEBDU010012295.1:1157-29300 GCA_016802625.1 Heliconius numata | reverse complement strand
GGTGGTTTAGAAGAAGAAGAGTTAGAAACAACAGACAGACACGAAAAGCGACTTTGTTTTATAAGATATAGGATAGGATAAATATATTATATTTTTGTTAAGGCACGATTGTAAAAGCAACGTTTGTAAATTTAATTTCCATTCAAGGGAATAAATTGATAATGTTTTCACTTCCTCGCTATGGTAACAAGACAAAGCGCAGCGTTGAAGTCCACTAGTTGACACAATGTCTCGAAAATTAAGTAAAAAGTAAGGAAGGGAAATGTCTTAGCACTAGGACTGCTGTGCCTACTTTGCTATATGCCCGCATATATCACGCATATTGCAGGATAGGCAGAGATACCTGATATTAGGATACTTTAGGAGTAGCAGAAATCAACACAGCTATTTTTTTGTCTTATCATCAGAGCGGAGAAATGAGAATGCCCTTCCCTAAATAGAAATCGAATGTCTAAAAAATGAAACGTCTAAAATTTAAATAATTTTTGATAAAGTATAGCTTTTGCAGGCACCCTATAAAGTAATTGGCAAAGGCGCGCTGACCGCGGCGCGGGCGTTCGTTAGCGAATCCGTGCCAATGACTGGCGCCATTAGCTTGAGGTTTCTCCACCCATTTCCCTCAAAATCATTACACGCCCGTCATTTTGTATGGTATTTCCCCTTGAAAAGCTTAGGAATTGGGTGATTATTGATATTTTATATGATTGTTTTATTAAGATCAGGTTCAATTGTAGAAAATCGAAATAAAAATCAACTTCACGTTGTATAGCAGGATAGGCAGAGAGAACCTAGTGTTAAGATACTCCATTCCCCACTTATTGCCAAAATTTTCGTGGTTTTACGTGTTGAGTGATGGAAGATAAGATTTACTGATTAATTTGAAATTTGTTAAAAATGTGTATGAAGAAAAACACCTTTAGCGCATCTTTATCGTATACTGCGTCAGACGGAAAATAAAAAGAAGACACTCTATTCTCAAATAAATAATAACTTTTCTCAAATATATAAAAACATTTTAACACCTTGCTTTTAAACTACAACTACTATCGACATATAATATTTGCGTACATTTGTACAAACAAATAAATACATATATATATGCACATACGTAAAATACCATCTAATTATTATCATTCAAAGTGCTCACAAAGGAAAATTATTGCAATTGGAATTCTCGTCTAAATTTGTGCTTCAATTGAACTGGAACACCTTTGTAGTACCGTGATGTGTTAAATATTTGAATTTCACGATAGTCGTGGATTTATAGCTGTTACGCAAATTTTAGGGTTCTGTGCCTATATAATAAAAGAGATGAAACGCAATCAGTATGTTGCCTCTCTGTCTGTCAAAACCATCCGTCGTTAGACCTCGTAGAGATATTAAGCTGATATTAATTATCCAGGTCTACCAGCCTTTCGAGCACAAAAAATAATCCTTAAGTTTTTAAGCCCACAAATATCACGTTCACAGTCAGATAATGAAGACTCGCACTGTACCATGAAGACCTCAAAGATATAACAATCATTATTTTTTTTTAGTTTGTACGCTGTTCTTACGCGGTATCCCGCACATAAAATGGTAAAAAGGGAGAGAACCTGGAAAAAAGGGTAAATATTCAGTTCGAAGTAGAACCTTTACCCACTTTCCTCCAAATATTTATTTTCCGCGTGTGGAAATCGAACCCAAAACAATCGTATTTGCAGTCATACGCTTGTGTCCCGGCGCCTCTACACCAAAAACAATAAACAAACATTGTTAATTACAATTTAATGCTACTAAGAGAAGTAATTAGTATATTTCTTAAAATTCTTTTTAAAAAATGTAAAATAACAAGACCTTAATTTACATGGAGTCAGCACGTTGCACTAACAAGCGCAGCTAAGAATTACTGTCCACCCTCGCTCTGACACCTAACTTCATTAACTGTTGGAAATTGTTTAAAAAAATATATTTTTATATTTTCAAGGGAAACAAACTGTCGAAAGAAAATTTTATAGTAAAAAAGCTATAAAAAATCATTTAGCATACACACAAACTAAACAAAAAATTTATTACAAATTACAAATTTCAATTAAATGAAAAGAATTCATTCCCCCGAAACTGAATCGAACCCACTAGCCTCCCCCCTACAGTCCGCCTCAATATTATTATTTCACATCGTAATTTATTAAAATGAATATCTTAAGAATATTCTTAATTTAATACTTACTAATATACTATAAACTATAGAATTCTTTAAAAAAATGCAGCACGTCGCGCTAACAAGGTCCCCTCTAAGAATTACGGGGCGACCGCCATGACACCGCACTTCATTAGACTGCATTATACTGTTTCAAAGAATTGCCTTACAATAGCAAAAAAAATGTTGTAATATCTTGACAGAAATATGATAGTTTTGTCTGGAATTTAGAATAATTTATATTTTTTACTTAGTTTCAACTAAATTATTAATATAGTCGGGGTGTTTGACGTTAACTCGACGGTTGTGGGTTTGTGTGGATTCCTAATCGAGGAAATTTCTCTATTTATTTTCATATCCTCGCTCTGGTAGAAGAATCACGAAATTTAATTGAGATTTTTAATAAACCTTACATCAAGGGTAATAAAAAGCTACAATAAGTGGAAATTATGGTTCATTTGTCCATTTTAGTGTACTATAACATTAGGTTCCTTATACTGCTATAAGCGGAATACACAGTGAAGCTAAAAAAATTACCGAAATTAAAGATTCAATCCACATAGTAGCGGTATAATTATTACAAAGCCCGACCTTTCTGCTTTCTTTCTCCAAATTGTTCTCAGAAATAATTTTTATAATTTCATCATTATTGTCCATGTTGTCATCATCGGTTCACTTGAAAAATACAGGTATAGCGATATAAGAGAAAATAGAGATATGGATATTTGTCATATTTTATTAGTACGAGAGATTTTTTTGTGAAAATATAATTTTAAAGTACCGTCGGTCGTGACGTAGTGGATCAGTTTCTGACGGTTGTGAGTTCGTAACCTTCACTTGGGAAAATCATTATACTTAGTTAATTTACTTTGACAGACGAAATGCGGCGTTGAGTTCCGCCACTCAACAGAAATGTCTCGAAAATCCAGCGGCAAGTGGACAACGGATTGTCTTAACACTGGTAACATCGGCCTACTTCTAAGGCACAAAAAAATATTTCTAGGCTATAAACCCCCAAAATCGCGTCATAACTCAGCTATAGCGGGAGAACCGTGAAATGTGCAGTATGCAGTTGTATGTACCCAATCAAGCCGGAATGTTTGCGAGCTGGCAACACTGCGTTATTTATCGCCGTCGAATATCGATGCATATTTCTGGAATATGTCAACACTCGGTGATTTGTGGTTCGGTGACGGCTAGGGCGCGGTTACGGCGTATGGGGAATATTTTTTAGCTAAATTTATTTTATTTCATCTTTACCTTCCTTAGTAATCTGTGCCTTAAAATAATAAACAGAACTCTCGTACGGTCACTTTAGTTTCTGTCCGTCTGTCGAGACTATTTTTGGAACACATCAAGCTAAAATTAATTTAATATTAAATATGCAGGTCTACAGGTTCCTGAGAACAAAGAAAAAAGTTTCTAAGTCAATGCAATGAACAGATATGAGCATTTTTAAAAATGAAGCGTTACTTGACGCATAACTAATATATATTACACGAAAATCATCACTTAATACAGAGTTAACAGGGTACGCTACAGGGTTAACTAAGAATTATGAAGACATTAAATGTGTTTATTTTTAAAAGCTTTTTTACAGAATAAGTAAAGAGAACTAGTTGGGGAAAACAGTAAGCTATATTTATGAACTAAACAAATATATTTTCATCTAATCCAACAAAAATGTATTAAAATTTGACTAATTTTAGACAAAATATAACTCGAAACTTCTAATATGCGGATTGGGCGACAAAATGTTTATAGAATCTCAAATATACTAGAGGATGAGAGTAGATCGTATATGCGGTGTACCCCACACTGGTCAAACTATGAAGAGTATTGATATAAGGATCCGAGAACAGACCAGACATGTATTTCTGGTATCTAGAACGAACGTATTGAAGTCGGCGGTCGACATACAATGTACTTGTTATATTGCAACTCAATTTGTCGAATTCTGGGGAAAGATGATCTGTGTGTACATTTGAGGAGTGACGAAATTGTTTTTTTTTTTTAGATTCACGCTGTATTCCGCACAAAACAGGGTAGGTTAAGGACATTTGGGAATCTAGTGTTAAGACACTCCGTTCCTATCAAAAGACTTCCGTTCCCCGCTTTCTGCGGAATTCTAAGCCCCGCGCTAGTTACTAAAGCGAGGAAATGCAAGTAATAAATATTTCGTTTTCTCGAGTAGGAATTGAATCCACGACCTGTTGAGGTTCCAGTCCTACGCTTGTAGCCCTGTGCTACGACTGAACTCATTTATAAAGATTCTCTTGTCACGATGACTCGGGATCGTCATTGTCAGCAGCATTACTGTCATTGTCAAATACAATACACAAGTGTGTAAACGGCCTTATGTGGGCTAGAAACATATCACACCTCACAGCTATATTTGTCACTCGCATGTCCATTATCCTATTGTTTTTTGTACGAATCATGGCGCCCTGAAAATTATTATTTTAAACTTTTATATGCAACTTTTTGGTCATTTGATTTAGATTTTGTCTGTCTTTTGTTTTGTTGCACGTTTTTTTCCGGTGTATCCCGCATATAGCAGGATAGGCGTAATGATGGCAATCATCGCCGTGATTTGTCTTGTTATGAAAGCGAGGACAATAACTTTTAACCGGCTTAACCGGTTTTAATTCAGTTTTCGCTTTTGTATATTGGCAAGTTTCCCTTGATATTTATTGTTTGTTTTATTTCAACTAGTTCATAAATCAAATAGTATAAATATTAAGTTAGAGCAAGTTGCTACGAAATAACTATTAGATTAAAATAATTAAAACTTCAGTTTTCAATGTATAAATATTGTCTTTAATATGACAATGTTATTAGAATACGGGAGTAAGCGGGCGAGCATTCAGATAAATCGGTCGGTATTGCAAGCGGGTCATTAGTAAGTATCTATATTTATAAAAATTAACAACTCCAAAAAAAATTCTAAGGGTAGGCAGAGGGAGCCTAGTGTTATGACACTCCAATTCTCTACTTTCTACTACTTCTAACTAAAAATTTCAAGAACAACTCTTGATACAGCATTCTGGAAAACTGCCTCCAAATCCAATTGTAGCCCCTGGGATTTATAATACTGGACCCTTTGTACAATCAACGAATACAAAGTTTGCTTAAATAAAGAACATTTCGAGACGGCATTGTGAATTGTAAGATGTCTGTAATATCAGCGATTGATATAGGTTTGATTCCCAGTACAGCGAAAATTTTAATTTATATTATTTTCAACTCTACGCGTTTGTCCACATAAACATGGGGAACCTAGTGTTAGAACACCCAATTGCCTAAATGGTGCAGATTTTTCGAGACATTGCGTGTTGGTGGCAGAATTTAGCGCCGCACTTTTGTCTACCACAGCGGTGTAATGAATCATTCCCCGAGGATCGAACCCACAACCATCACGTATACATTCAGTCATAAATTGTTTTCATTTTATAATAGACTAGCGGACGCGCGCAGCTTCGCTTGCGTATTTAAGGGTGAATTCTAATAACCCATGAAACACGTGTTCAATGAAATAGTTTTAAGAGTCTAAATTTCAAATTTTATAAAAATCGGTGGCGATTTAAAGATTTTTCCATACAAACTTTCAACCCCTTATTTGCACCCTTAGGGGGTGAATTCTAGAAAACCATGAAACATGTGTTTAATTATATACGTTTAAGAGTCTAAATTTCAAATTTTATAAAAAATGGTGGCGATTTAAAAAAAACCTATACAAACTTTCAACCCCTTATTTGCACCCTTAGGGAGAAAATTCTAGAAAACGATGAAACACGTGTTCAATTAAATACTTTTAAAAATCTAAATTTCAAATTTTATAAAAAGCGGTGCTGATTTAATTTTTTTTTCATACAAACTTTGAACCCCTATTTCACCCCTTTAGGGTTAAAATGCGTCTGTCGTGCGGCTGTGCGTGCGTCTTACCTCAGTCAGTGAGGACAAGTCCTTTTATATATATATAGATATATATCAACTCACGTGTATCTCGCATACAATAGGGTAGGCAGGGGAAACCTAGTGATAAGACACTCCGTTAACCATTTTCCCCTGAATTTTTCGAGGCACTGTATTGAGTGACGCTGTCAACACCAGAGCGTAGAAATTAAAATATTCATAAATAACAATTCTTTTCCTCGCGCGGAGATCAAACCCACAAGCGTTGCGTTGCCTCTCTAATATATATCTATACAATATAGATATATTTCATTACTTGCTAAAACGTCAAACCAGATGACGTAATCTCCGCCATTGCCTCTCGTTAATTCAGTTATCGGATGCCGGCAACTGAAGTCGTATAATATACAAAATGCTGATTTATTATCGAGGAAAAACTAGTAAATAGGCCAAGGACTAACGTATTTTTAAGTATCCATTACTACATTTTTATAGGCCAGGGCGTAAATTGGAAACGAATGACGTTTTTAATGTTAATGTAATGAAGTTATGACTACCCCGCTATATGCGAAACAAAGTGTGAAGCGGCTCTTTTAGGGTTCCGTAAAACACGTTACAAACTTACATTTATAAAAGTCGGCAAATTTAAATTTGTCAGCTTTTATAAGTTGTACTTCTCGTTGACCTACAATCCTGAAATTGGTACGAAACCCTCGGTAATCTCACGGTTACTATTTAGTCACCTAAATCGACTAATAATTTCCCCAAACGGGCATCGAATCTACAACCCTTACATTTTTACCCAAATACGGTCCTACAGTACCAAAATCAAATCAATAATAAACATAAATAAATCAAAAATTAATATTTAATATTAACTCACTGATGTCCGAGTACGTGTGTCAATTAAGATTTATTATTTCACGGTTGCTTACTCGGCGACATTTTGATGAACGCCGCGCGTGGCTCACGTTTGAATGGACAATATTTTAAATACATATATTATTTTGCTTCATCACAAGCTATTATGTCAAAAATTTCGAATATATTGTCCAAGTTTCTTTTATTTTAACTACTTTGTAAAGTTCAATCAATTAATACGGCGATTTTTCGCATTTTTCAGAGAAGTTACTCTTATTTTAAGACAGTCCCTCTCTTCTCCAAAGACACTCGCTTCTCAAAAGGCAATGTTTCGAAAAATGAGCGGAAAGTGTAAAATTGACATTTCCCCGCTCTGGTAGACAAAGCGTGGCGTTTAGGACACGCTAGATGCCATGTCTCGAACATTGGGCGGAATTTGGGGAACGGAGTGCCTTAATTCTCTCTACTAACTAGGTTCCCTCTGGTATAATGTAAATAGAGTGTAAAAAGACAATAAAATAAAAAATCAAGCAAAGTTTCAAAATTACGCGACCTTATAGAACTCTATTCGAGAGAAAGTAAGACAGTGATTAATACAATGAAAAATAATACAGTGAATAATAGAATAATCGATACTAAACTAAATTTTCAATTCGCACCAAAAGTTCTGGAGATACTCGCATTAAACCAAACAAAATCTCCAAATATATAATATTAATATAGTTTATATTATGCTTATAATAAACTTCTGCGTGCCCATCCTTGAAAACGTAAATATTATTCAAATTAAATGGACATATTATTTTTCAGTATTACTCTACAAAATCTTAAATATTTGCCTAGTAAGTAGTAGGTATCCTCTGAATGTATCGCGCTGGAGCCTTAGCGCCTTACATTGGATTTTATTATTGAACTATTTTATACTATATAAATGCAGTGGTTCTCAAACTAAGGGATCCAAGGGAAAAGCAAAGGGACCGCCAGAATTTGTTATTTTAATTTTAAGCATAAACATCTAAATAATGAAACTCTACATGCAACATGCAACAATTCAACGCCAAATAATATTAGATGACGTTTCATTGGTTTTTAGGGGAACATAGTTTGGGAACCCCTGCTTTGGAGAATTTTATAAGTTTGAAAAATGCCACAAATGTGGAACTTTAATATGAAAGTAACGTCGCAGTGACGCCTTAGAAGAGTTTATTACGTTTTGAAATATGTGTATGTATATTTGTGAAATGTGTATTAGAATATATCTACTAAACTTATATTGGACGGAAATATTTTGAAAATATGCAGAAATATTTAACTCTCCTCTTTGAACAGTTTACAGCAAACTATGGTCTCTTCTAAACTACTTATATTATGATAGATAGATTACTTTGTAGCACTTGACTAGTTTTAATTATACTAAAAGAATTGTAGTTTTCCTATTCTTACTTTTGCCATAATTTACCTTTAAAATCGTATCTTTTTTTTACTCTAAGCAGTAATACAGAAAAAATATTTTTTTTATTATTTTTCTTAAAAGAAAACATTTTCTTTACATCCCAAGATGAATAATTACGCGGATATTGCGTTCTAAGATCCGACTTTAAGGGATGAATTAAAAATTAATAACCCTTTTGAAGATTTTACTTATTGTACAATGACACCCCTTGCCTTTAATATTTATTCCTTTATGAAACGATGTTGGGACCTGTTTTCATACATTTTGAATATCGTTATATTTTTAGCTTTCTATTTTTTCTTATTTATAGGTTTGCACTTATTTATAAGTGACAATGATATTTTTAAAACAGACCAGAGCAAGCATTTTACTATTAGTCGTCTTTAATTTTTTTTTAAAATCCTTTTTTTTCAGTTTCACGCTGTATCCCGCATGTAGCAGGAAAGGCCGAGAGAACCTAGTGTTACTCTTCTCCACTTTTCGTCGTATTCTGGAGGCACTCAACGCCGTGCTTAATCTCGGTGAAAGAAATAGAGCGAAGAAATGATAATATTAAACATTTTATTGCCCCGAGTAGATATCGAACCCACAACCAATCGCGTGTATAGTCACACTTTGTGCCCCTACGTCATGACTGGCGTCTAAGATTTTTTTTTAAATTTTAAGTCAACATTCACAAACTAAAACTCAAACAATGAACATGCAGTAATCCATATACATTTCATTGAACTTGCAACGTCTGTAGTAACGCGAAATACTATTTGCTGGGCGTTCGCTTAGAAACGATTTGTCACTTAGTCGACTGACAAATAGACAGGTAACTGAGGCAGTATGCGAGTGCGGGATTCATGTTACCGCTTTGACTTTTCAAATGAAGAAATCCAAATTGTTATAGGAAAGGAATGACAGAAAAATGAGAAATCTCTATCTTTTACTAATATTATAAAACTGAAGGATTTGTATGGTTGAGACAGCATAGAGTTAAAAAAACATTCTATTCTCTATTTTCTGCCGAACTTCCAAAATTTTTGAGTTGCGTGGCGTAACCTATCGCCATTATCTATTATTTTTAAAAGAAATTGTTGATACATTTTAAGCATAGATAATTATACACACACTAAAACGGTAAGTGCATATATGTAAATACGCAGTAATCTGTATGCATTTCAATGAACGTGCGCCGTCTGTAGTAATGCAAAATACTATTTGCGGGGCGTTCGTTGAAATAATTAGCCTATTAGTCTACTGACAAAAAGACAGGTAACTGAGGCGGGGAGCAACTGCGACATTCTACCCGGTTTTGGCTGTTAAATAGAAGAAAATGAAAAAGACAGGACAATGAGTTTTCTATATGTACTAATATTACAAAGCTAAATATTTTTCCGGTTGAATGCGCTAATCCCCGGAACTATGTAGTATGCAAGTATCATACATATTTACAAATATATACATATTCCAACGAAACACTAATTGCTAAATGCTAGCAATAAGGTGAACAATCAACTTAAAACCTCTTTTTTCCACCAACTTTTTACTCATTAAGAGCTGAGTTCATTTCTTCCGGAATGTAAATCGCTGGTCTCCCGAAGAGCAATTAACTAAGACAAATACTGCCGGCGCTACACTGACTGGAGAAAAACAGAAGTAAAGAAGTATATTACTAAATTTATAAAACGTTTACACATTTGTTCTCGAAATTGGACTGGAATGTTCTTTTGTTTTTATTAAAGCGATTCATTTTTATTTTAATACTAGTGGACCCGAACGCGGCTACGCCCGCTTGAACTATACGAATATTTATTAAATATATTTATGAAATTATTTACAGTTTTCAATAGAGAGATGCGTTAAGCAAGCTCATTTTGGGTGACGTTTTTTAACAACAAACTTTGCAAATGGTTGCTTAGCAACGACGGTTGTTATTAACATGGCGGAATTAATTGTATGTCAAATTAATAAATATTTTAATATATTGTAATATTTTCAATATTACAAATATGAGAAAAAAAAGTATCCTATGTACATCCCGAGACCCTCAAGTATCTCTCTCTATATGAGTATTTTATCACATTTAAATTAGCGGTTTGGCCCTGATTGCGTAAAAGACAGACAGACAGAGTTACTTTCGAATTTATAATATAGGTATGGATTTAACGGAATACTAACTAGAAGCTTTTGGCTTGACAAATCGCCGCGTTAAGTTCCGCACTTGGCAGACGCTATACTTTGAATTCGGAGAGTAATCTGAGAGGAAGGTGTTTGAAATTTTAACAATGGCGCAAATGACATGCAGCTTGGACGTAGTATTTAGGTTAAATAATTTTTCACTTATAAAGCTTAATGAGGATAGTTTTGAATAATATCTCGTTTTGTCACCATTTTTATTGATTTAAAATCCTTCACACTCTTTCCCGTTTAGTAGCTCTGTTGCCCACTGCGTGTGGAGTGGCCCAATTACACGCCACGGTTTTCTATTAGTACGAATTAATTAAATTTAACTTCATTTTTTCGCTCTGGTATTAAGTGAATCCACAATTCGACGGAATGTGGGGAACGAAATGTCTTAACACCAGCTTCTGCACTGATTGAAGCGCGTCTATCTCCACCTCAAAGGCCGGCAACGCACCTGTAGCTCTTCCGATCCTGCACGGGGTCGTGGACGGCGGTGATCACCATCAAGTGACCCGAACGCTCGTTTGCCTTGTCCTTTTTCCATAAAAAAAAAAGAAATCTCATTAAAAGTGTGTAGTACGATATAAATACATACATGTGTAATATGTGCAAAGCTGAATGTTTACTATTTACTTTTCAACTTGAACACAAATACACGAGCAGTGAAAATAGGAAATGGAATTTACAATTCATGATTCATACTTTATAGGGCTATGAATCTAAACCCTTTTTTTTAGATTCACGCTTTATCCCGCATATAGCAAGGTAAGTAGAGGGAACTTAGTGTTGTTTAAACTAGTATACAGATCAATTAACTTCTAAATTTCTATGGAATTTTCGACATATTGCATTAGTGAAACTCAACCTCGAGGTACCGTTAGTGCTAAAGCGAAGTATTAAATATTTCATTTCTTCCAGTGGGAATTGAACCCACAACCATTGGCATTTGTGACTGGCCGTTGTCTTATTACGATAGCTTTGAAAATTAAAATAATTCATTCCTCCAAATGGGAATCAATGTCATTATCTTCGCAGTAATGTGTTGGGGGACGTAACTGTACAACGCAGTTAGTGTAACCGCAGACCACACATTCCTGCGAAGTAGACATGGGCCGTAACGTCTTTGAAGCATAACCAGTGGTCACTAGTTTCGGATACACGCGTAGCTAGTTTCAGAAACTAGTTATTTCTGTGACTAGTTACAAATGCTTCATTAGCAGTCGTAAGTTTAATACGATTACTTTTATAGTTATGATTACGAAAACGTTTTAGGTTAAATTACAATATCTTGCTACTAAAATGTAATTATTTATTAATTTATTTTATATACAATTATTTTTATATACATATTTTTTTATATACACTTTATTATATTATATATTTTTAATATACAGAATTTTATATAGTTTTTTCGCTGATCGCTCTATAATAATATTTGATATATTTAATTACGGAGTGAAATTAAAATTCCAAATTAAGTGAAAAAAAAAAAAATTAACACACAAAATACATTCAAAAAGAGGGAATAATTTTACACTTACAGAATGGAAAAAGAAATTTAAAAATACAAAAAAACATAAACGCGAAACTGACACGTAATAGCAAAATAATAAGGTTTAAAATTGGATGAAACTTGAGACCAAACTTGAGGTAAAAACCAGCTGGTTATGGGTTCGACCCCCACTCGAGGAGATGAAATATTTATTTAAATTAATATTTTCAATTCTTCGCTCTGGTGTCGAGGTAAAGCGCGGAGTTGAGTTCTGCCACTCAACACGCAATGCCTCCAGAATTCGGCAGAAAGTGGGGAACCTAGTGTAACAGAGTGTTACACTAGGTTCCCTTTGCCTACCCTGCTGTGTGTGGGAAACAGCGTGAAGCTGATTTATTTATTTTATTTTTTAAAATTGAAAGTAAGCACAGGGCACAATAGATTAATTTATTTATTTATTAGGAAGCCAACGTTACATACTACAAAAACAGGCTTTTAAACTCGTAACATAAACACAGTTATAAATGTATAACTAGTACTTAAATTAAAATTAAATGTTAAAATTTTACTACTGAATATAAATAAGTAATGAATAAATAAATAAATAAATAAAGCCTTTATTCGCTGACCACTTCAGAATTTTTGTTTGCATAATTAAAATAAAGTATACAATAAAAATTTAAAAGACTTAAAATTAAAAACATTTAAAAAGTAATTAATTTTAACAGCCTGCACTACTGCTATATAGCTAAACATAAAACAAAAAAAATAACAAAATACCAAAATTAAGATCTTAAAAAAAGTTATAAAAATTGTAAGCTCAGTTATGAATTCTTTAATACGTATATAAAATATTTTTTCTGTTGAGCTTTTTACAAACGTAAGGAATCATTAAAAACATCAAATTCAGATTTTTGCGCTAATTTATTATTAACATTCAAAGTTCTATTAAGTGGTGGATTTAGGCCTCAATTTTTTGTAGCGAACCTGGTTTTGACATTTTGGGTACATAATCTTGCATTCAATCTAAGGGTAATAATATTAAGTTCAACTAAAATCTTTGAACAATCAAGGCACTAATTAGTGTAAAAAGCAAAGGTCGGCAATATTTCTGCGATGGGATGTTTTAACATATTATAATATTTTAATAAGTCATCGTACTTCGTGATCTCTGGAAGATAACATTTTTAAAAACTTTTTTGAATTCGTTCTAATCAGTTTTTATGTGTTTCATAATATGGATTCCAGACAGTTGAACAATATTCTAATTGACTCTTAATTAATGAATTAAATAAAATAATAACTGAACTGGAATTCTTAAAAGTCTTAGTAGATCGCATAAAAAATCCCAATGTACTTGAGATATACAAGTGTGAAGTGAACGTCACAAGCGATCGTAACCGAACCTCTTTTAATAAATAATAAACATTAAGAAAGCTACGTCACGCTAAACAAAAAAAACTCAGAATTGGTTAAAATCCACCATCGTGGCGCAGCGGCACAAGGGCGTGGCTGTAACGCGACGGTTGTGGGTTCGATCCCCAATCGAGGAAATTAAATATTTATTTACATTTATATTTTCATTTCTTCGCTCTGGTGTCGAGGCAGAATTTTGTTTTAATTATCGATATAAAATAATAATCGATCAAATTGCATTAATGCATACATATTAAACTACTGTCGTCTGTTTTTTTCTTGCGGAACGTACTATAATAGAGCAAGATGCAACTATATAAGTGTCAATGTAGCTATTAACAATAATATTGTTTTTTCTTGGAATTTTCATAAAACTATAAATAATATAGTTTAACTTCTGCATTTACAGTTTAGAATCGCTTTTTCGTTTCATTGGGTGTTTAATACAAAAAAGTACGATGTTTGTAGCTTTTCAATCAAATTCGCCTATTCTCGTCT
The DNA here is from genome assembly GCA_016802625.1 of Heliconius numata. Taxonomy (NCBI): domain Eukaryota; kingdom Metazoa; phylum Arthropoda; class Insecta; order Lepidoptera; family Nymphalidae; genus Heliconius; species Heliconius numata. Next base: position 15,314 of record JAEBDU010012295.1, on the reverse strand, counting down.
CTTTTTGTCTTGCTGTAGGTACTATAATAGAGCGAGATACAACTGTGCTAGTGTCTATGTAACTTGATTAGGGCTTACTGCTTACTCTCAAGAAACTACGTATGTGAAATAATGGTTACGTGTACAGACACATGACCACAACACAGCACATGTACGTAGTCTCGAATAACTGCGTAGCTCCGAAACACCACAATCACTAGTTTCGACGACAGCCCGAAACTAGTTATGCCGTGATTTGGCTTGTAAGCAGTTTCTGAAACTAGTGACGCTACGTAACGCCCATGTCTACTGCGAAGGAAAATCGAACCCACAATCATCCTTTCTATTTATAACTACCATAGACTATTATGCAACGATAGCGTATTTTTTTTTTCAATACAAAATAAAGAGATTTGATTGATTTATGTTTGATCGGTTTTTCCAATTAAGCTCGTATAATAATGAAACGCGTCCATAGTGAAACTATGGACTAGACACGTGCCACATCTGTTTTTGGCTATCCGTTGTAATGAAATTCTATAGGACGATATACCTATACACCTATTATAGGTGGAAAATAAAAAAATGTTGAAAATTTTAATATTATGAAAAACTAAACAAGGTAAAGGCAAAGGTGAGATACAAAGTGTGACTGTAAAACCAACTGGTGGTGGGTGCGATGCCCACTCGAGGAGATGAAATATTTATTTAAATTTATATTACCATTTTTTCGCTCTAGTGTCTAAATAACTAAATATTTTTATAGGCTAGATTTTTCCTTTTATGATGAAGCAGAATAATAAATGCGACGGTTGTGGGTTCAATCCCATAACCTAACTAACCTAACTAACAAAACAAAGCGTGTCATAGAGTTTCAACACTCAACACGTAATGTTTTGAAAACTGGTATAATTTGTGAAAAGTGCCTACAAGCTAAAAAAATTATGCATTTTTTATAAATTCATAATATATTTAGAAAATATTACAACGCCACCTATTAAGGATCGCTGTAACTCAGTAGTTATAGAGAAAAATAAACTTCTCAAGAGATGAATAAAACTGGCTACAGATGACACTTCACAATATTTTTACAAATACATCTACAACTATTACCATTAAGAAACTTAAATAAAAATATAAACGCTAAACTCTTTTTTTAAGTTGCACGCTTTTGCCCGCATACAGCAGAGTGGGCACAAGAAACCTGGGACCTAGTGTTAAGACGCTCCCTTAACTATAGAGACACTTCTATTCTCTACTTTTCCGCCGAATTCTTAAGGCATTATGTATTGAGATAAATACTTTATTTAAAAGGTTATAAAAATATAATTATTTTTTACTACTAATTATATTTTTTATACAAAAACAGCATACAGCGCCATCTATATTAAATTTGGAAAACTTATATTTTTAGTTAGCAAATATTTTAATAGTATTAACATTAATTTATTGAAACAAAGATGGCGGTTATAATAATATCTAGGAATTATCAGGATAGCTCTCTATATCAGGGAAATGGAAACACTTTAATTGTAAAAATTTACCAACTTTTCTTTATTATATATTGCTTAAAAAAATCTATTTTTTATTATAAGGAAATACTGTAGGCCGGTAAAGGCAAGCCAGAGGCGGGTGATAGATTACAATTCCCCTCCGGAAGACTCAGGTCCGTGGAGTCGTTCTCTCTCCGTCTGCCTTCTACCCTGCTAGCTAAAAATAAAAATTATAGCCTATGAAAAAAACGGCATCTCAAGATCGTTCTCAAAGTTGAGACCGGCTTATAAATACCTAAAGTCGCTAACAAAGCACTCAAACAAAGTAGCGGGCAACGACTGGTTATAAAATCTTACCAAATGAATGAAAAGAAAGAGAAAAGTACCGTACGTCTCTACTATGACTATCAGATGTCTTCTTCGGTTTTTATTGCTTATATATCATAATCTATTTCACTCGGTCAACGCACGACCTGTTAACCTAGCCAGTGGGGCGGAACATAGTTTGTAATTAAAATTATTTTAAAATGTTACTTTTTTAGCTTACGTAATTCAGATGAATCGAATTATATGTGGATTATGTATATGTGTATGGAAATACTAATTTGAAATGAAAAAAATATTTTGTATTTACTGAGAAACACCGTAGAAAGTTATTTACACACAGAAATAAAAAAATCTAAATAGTGGACCTAAAAATAACAGTATACAAAACTATACTTCCTAATACTCTTCCTGAGATCAGCACATTCAACCCAATAAACTCTTCAGAATTATAAAACATCTTCTCAGAATTATAAATTATAATTTAATAGATATTATTGATACATTTTCATTTAAACATCCCGGTTTTCTTCTTAAACTGTTTATACTTATTACAAGTTTCACCTGGTACAAAAAAATACCGCTACTTAACTTTCATGTACCTTAAAAAGGAAAACATCAACTGTCAGTTTATTATTATGCCTCCTTTACAATTAACTTTTCTTTTAAACACTGTCAACTTCTTCAGAAATAACAAATAATCGTATTAAAAAAACAGTTTCACATTTTTTTTCGCATGGGAGAGTGGGCAAGGGAATTTAGTGTTTAGCAATAGTGTTCGTGACATTGCGTGTTGATCGGCGGAATTGAACGCGGCATTTAGTCTACGGTCCCATTTCTCCATGGCGTCAATTGTATTATAAAAAAATCATTTATGTATAAATATACTAGTAAAACATTGTATAATGGGTCCTTAATTTTTAAACCTCTCTTTTTAGCTTCACGCTGTATCCCACATATGGTAAGGTAGGCAGAGGGAATCTAGGAACATAGTGTTTAGACACTCCGCTCCCATTATGACACTTCCGTTCCACCGAATTCAGGAATTCTAAGCTACACTTTTATTAACTACTCTGTCATTTATGTTAATTGAAAAAATCTACAAATTGTAAAAAAAACAATTTATCAATGATTTAAAAAATTACTTGCAGATCTCTAAAAGCTGTCAACATGAATAATGGTTAATCAGACTTTATTGGTTCATCGATAATGTGCTGCATCTCGCTAACAATATAAAACGGTACTTAAAGGAGGTCGCAGACAAAAAGGTATAACTGTACAATATTATAAATTATAATTCCGCTAAACACACATACTTATGGTCTTTGTAAAAAAATAATTAACGATAAAAGGATATTTTTATGTAAATATATTGTGTATTTTGATTAGGTAATATACAAAATTATAATATTTGATTTTTTTAAATTATTTATAATAAGTAATAGATTTAAAAATAAAAAGAATAGTAACATTTACTTTCATTTTAAGTATCACTAACAATTACTTGTATAAAATGGTTTCGTTTTATTTTAAAAATATGGATAACAAATATTTTTGCCAGAGTATATTTTTGTTTTACTATATTAAAAAAAATCATATATTTTTAATACAAAAAACATAATGATGCTCATGTTAACACTACAAAATAATTATTATAAAATAAGCATTAAAAAAAAACGTTTTCAACATCTGCCCATACGCATTCGCGAGTGCGCGAGCGCCGGTCAACTAGTCGAGCGCATCTCTCTTACAGACTCAGATCTATTTGCTTTTACAATATATTATTATAATTTTTTAATTAGAACAGTAAAAATTACAAATAAATTAACATTTAATTAAGAAAATATATATTTAATTTTTATTTATTAGGCTGTATATTAAACGATCATGTATGTCAAATTTGACAAATTTTAACTTTCGCGCCAAAATTGTTTTGACAGTTATGAACTGTGAATAGTGTTTTTATTTTTATTTATAAAACAAAGCATTTATTTACAATATTAAAATTAATAATTTACAACAAATAAGTGTAAATTTAAAATGTAATTTTAAAATAAAACAATAAATTACAAATCTGAGTGTCAATTGTGTGTTATATCGAGTGTTTATAAAACAAATGTAAACAATACGTGACTATGAAGTGGTTTCTCATTTTGTTTATAATACCTGCGCAGGCGTCGGTCGAGACACCGCTGAACATTACAAGGTTAGTGCTAATTAATTGGGTAAAGTAAGGTTTTTATTTGAAGAAAGTTCTTGATTATTGACATAGGTGAGAGTTAATTGATTATTCGAGTTCAGTTACTCTGAGGAAAAATTGTTTAAAATTTTTATTGGTTATATTTGATAGAAATTTTATATTTGTTTTTTGTTTTGTCTTTAAACATTTAAAAACTCCTATTTCCCTAACGTTAAATCCGGCAACGCTATTGTATAGATATCCACGTCAAAAATATGCCAAGTTATAAAAGCTATTTTACTTAGTCATATTAGTCATATTCTGCACCGTATAAGGGACACAAGCTGTACAAATAGATAATACTTATTAGAATTTTGAAATTTGTGTCTTACTTAGAAAACGCATTAGAATTGAACACATCAGGCTTGAACAGTTTCGATGAGGCGCAGGTTAAAATCTTCAAACTTTTTATTAAACTTAAACTTTTTTCTTTACTAAGAACTTTCTTTTCTTGAATTGACACTTTAACAGTGATAATTAAAATAAGATATTATAACCGAGTCGGCCGTCTTACAAATCTTATAACAGTAAATGTATTGAGTTGAGATGTATTTAATCATCATAGATCCAGACAATTAACTAGCTTTTTCCTCTGGTTTGGCCCGTATATGATAATAACTTTAACTAAGAAAATGGAAGCATATTTTTGCAATATTTTCAGTCAGAAACTGTCATTGCATGACAGCACCACATATGAGTACACACGGCCAAGTACAAAATATTCCCACAACTGCAATTCGAACCCTCTAACGCGTAGCCTGTCTCAAGTACCTTCACAACAATGTTTTAATATTATACACAATACAAATAAGTACTTATTGTATAATAATAGATAACACGTGGTCGTGCTTACATTACTCGGTCGCCACACAACATGCTCAAGAATTTGATACTGGGCCAGTCGTGGCGCAGAGGAACAAGTGTACAACTGGTTGTGGGTTCGATCCCCACTCGAGAATGAAACATTTATTTAAAAATTATATCAACATCAGCTTCACGCTGTATGCCGCAGACAGCAGGGAAGGCAGAGGGAACTAAGTGTTAAGACACTCCGTTCCCCACTTTCCATCGGATTCTGGAAACATTGTGTATTGAGTGGCGGAAATAACGCAAAGCGCACGAAAGTTCCGCCATTCAACACTTAATACCTACAGAATTCAACGGCACATGGGGAACAAAATGTCTTAACACTAGGTTCCCTCTGCCTACCCTGCTGTGGGATACAGCGTAAGCTGATTTAACTTGATACTAGTAAACAAAGCGAAGAGTATTCATTCGAGCAAGCAGTAATACGATACAATGCCAAAACATACTTCAGTGTTGATATCTGATATACGAGTGTGTATGATGGGAACGTGGTGGACTTGTGAGTCATGTGAGAAAATGGAGGTTTTATGAGGCAGATATTTAAAAGAACATTTGGTAAAATCAGCTAGATACATACTAAAATACTATTAAGTTGCTTCGAGGTCAGGCACAGGCGCACAACGCCACAAGTTATGGGTTCAATTCCTACTTGAAAAGATGAAATATTTCATTTCTTCACTTTGGTAACGAAGCAATCATTAAACAATTCGGCGAAAAGTGGAGAACGGAAGTGTTAATGAGAAACGAAGCGTTGAGACGCTAGGAGCTAGACCTAGGTTCCCTGGTTCCCCCTTCTACCCTACCACGTGCGGGATAGAGCGTGATATAAAAAAAATTAATCAACTCATCTCCTCGAAATAACATCATAATACAAAAGATATTTTATCTCACGACAGAACAATCACTAACGGGTCACTGGCAATAAATAATTATATACCCTTTTAATGAAACAAAAAAGTTAATTACTATTACAGTGTAAAACAATGGATGATTCTAAAGATCCGGTTTAGTTCATTTTATTAAGATTTATAAACACTTATTGTTATTCTGCTTATCAGAATTCAACTATTTATTATAAAATTAAATTTGTCTAATTTAATTTTAATTGGAATGTATATATATTTGTATGAGGAAGTCGTCGGGGGGCGTAAGCTTGTGTATGTTGGAATTAAAATATTAATAAAATATTATAAATGAAATATTAAATATTTTAATTTCTTCGCTCTGTTGCCGAAGCAAACCGTATCGTTGAGTTCCGCCACTCAATACGCAATGCCTCCAGAATTCGGCTAAAAGTGGAGAGCAGAGTGTCTTGGCACTGTAGGCTCCCTCTGCATATCCTACTATATGTGGGATACAGCGTGACGCTGAAATAATAAATAAAATGTAATAAACACTAATATAAAACCGTCTTAAATTTATTAGTGGACCAAGAAATCTCAATTACGGTAACATTGTCGATCATTTTGTATTTCCTTAATTAAAAACAACCTGTTTTAATATAAGGACGTTGATAAGAAAGTGTGTTTTAAAGACGACTTTCTCGTCGTACCCATTGCTGGTCGGTATATACTCATATGTGAGTAAAATTTATCTGTGTCACTTTAGTAATCACTTTTAGTTATTAATAATGTTATTATTATTGATAAAAACGTAGTACAGTGGCGGTTCTGGGTTTGATTACCCCCCCCAAGGGAGAGAAATATTTAATTCTTTAATTTTTTCATTCTGGTAACGAGGCAAAGTGCGGCATTGAGTTCCTCAACAACACGCAATACTTCGAGATTTCGGCGGAAAAGGAGGACGGAAATATCTTAATGGGAACGGAGTGTCTTCACACTAGGTTCCCAGGTTCCCTCCACCTACCCTGCTATAGTTTGAATATATTTTTAACTTAGAATCTATTTATAATTGAATAAATAATATGTTATAATATAAAAATATTCTAAATAACCTTGGGGATTGTATGTCAAATAGCAATTTTTATTACCTGCTGTAAAACTAATATATTTATTTAAATATTATATTGACACCAATGTGGTGCACTTGTGAAGTATGATAGAGAAGAGAGTTGTGAATTCAATCCCATCTCGAGGAAATGTAATACTCAACCATATAATATATAAAAACCAGCACAGGGAGCTGGACTCACTCACTGAGGGTTCCGTGAGAACTTCCCGATTGTAGGTCTTGTACCACCTACAATCGGGACTGACAAAAGTTGACCAACGGAGATATCAACCTACATGAGGTCTTGAAAGAAAAATGACAGACGGACAAATAATCAACAAAGTCATCTTACAAGGGTTCCGTTATTTTTCTTTTAACATGCGGAACTCTAAAAAAATACTTACCGTTGACCTCCAATCCGTTGCTTTAGAGATCCTCATCCTCAATTTCGTTTGTGACCTCCAAAACGAGGGTACAGTAAACATACAAGACCTTGTTTAACATTTGCATGTCGACTTTGACCCACAAATAAATAAAGATTTATTTATTTTCTTATTTAAACATCATAAAATCTAATTATGTGATATATGTATGTTATAAGGAATTATTGATTTTAAAAAGGTTGTGTAGAAAAATTGGTGAAATTACTTTTGAAAAGGAGACCTCGGTTGCATGCTCTCGGAGGGTATATATGAATATTATATGGATTAAACAAAGGGGTATTAAATGTCAATTATTTGCTAGAGTAAAAAAATATATACTAACTTTTTTCTTGAAACTAAAGCGCGGCGTTGAGTTCAGCCATTTGACACGCACTGCCTCAAGAATTCCGCGGTACCGGAATATCATAACAGTAGGTTCCTAGGTTCCGTCTACTTGCTCTGCTATGTGCGGTATACAGCGTAAACCTAAAAAAAAACAAAATTTTTGAAATTGTTTTTATTTATGTATTTTTTAATTTCTTTCCAGCACACCATGTACAGACAACAATCATATATTCCTGGCACCCGGAGTCCTTACAGCGGGTGGTACGGCCAGGTCTTGTATATCCAGGTTCTACACAGATGGGCCAGCTAATGTGGTTCTCACTCTAGTGACTGATGGGGGAACTGTTACCGCGATGAGGGATTTAGCGGCAGGTCAGTATAAAATATTTTTCTTACTAATATTGTTTTAAGTCTTAGGAATTGAACCTAGCAATTTATTTAAGTACAATAAAAAAAATGCTTATACATTAAAAGCACTCCATCAAACTAAAGACTAGTCGCGGCGCAGTGGCACTAGTGTCTGTCGTAAAGGAGGTAATAAAATATTTAGCTCGCTCTGGTAACAAGGCAAAGCGTGGCGTTGAGGTCCGCAATGCCTTCAAAATTCGGCGAAAAGTGCAGCACGGAACTGTTTTAATGGAACCGGTGTATTTTAACACTAGGTTTACTTCGTACTCTGTCTGCCATAGCAGAATTAAATAATGTATTTTTGTTTTTCAGGTGACGGTGGCTGTATAGATATCTCAGTTCCGCAATTACCAAATACGAGAGCAAACCTTACAGTCAATATTAGGTTAGTTTGATAAAGTTTATGCTGATCATATAGTTTTTATAATAAGAGAACGTCGTGGTGTTATGGATTCGATTCCCACTCGTAGGAAATAATTATTTAATTCGCTTTGGTGATAAGACAAAGCGCGGCGTTGAGTTTTGCCACTCATCGTGCAATGCCTCGAGGATTCACGAAAAACGTAGGGTCTTAATACTAGATTCCTTCTCCCCTTTGCCTGAGCTAAAGAAAAACTATTTCCCCAGATACCCAGAAGCCCATTGCACCTGGGAACGCCACATATCCTTACGGATAGCGAGTGGCAGGATAATAGTTATCCATACAGAGAGAGCTAAATACAAGCCTGGAGACGTAGTACGGATACGAGCGATCGCTTTGAAAGCGGACCTTACACCGACGCCGTCTAATGTAAGTTATTTATGTAGATAATTTTTAGGGGTCGTTTATGTTTATTTTTCGTCTCTAAAACTGGACGGGTAATGGGGACTTAGTGTCTTAATATAAGATTTTCGTCAGCTTATCCTGCTATATGAAAAAAAGCTTCGTTTCTTTCTTTTTCTTCTTTTGGACTCCAAGCTATCCACGTCACCTCCAATTAATCAACCAATATTTGAGACATGGCCTGTTGAGTAACGCAACACAAATTTTGTTTCCAAATAGAGAGAAAGAGAAAATAAAAACAAATAATCCCACCATTGGAATCGAGCCCACAACCGTCGCCTTTAATGTTGCACTACAATGATTTCGTTTATTCTTCTCTACGTATGTATAAAAATTATAATAGTTAGACAGTACTCTATGAACTAGACGGCACATATTCGTAGTGCATTGCCCGAAACACTCGACCGCGCTTTCAAGAGATACTCCGCATATCCTACTGGAACACGCTGTATACTTGTACTTTGTTTGTATTGTCTTTTTATGTTATGAAAATTTGCATTATTTTCTTACTTTTTTAAGTGATAACATAATATTTCATATCATCGAGGCCAGGAACTGGAAACGATGGTTGCGATGGTTTCCGGTTCTATTCTTTTTCTTAGTAAAGAGAATGAATAATTTTAGTTTCCTTCATGCTCTACTCAGGAGCTCATGCTCTAGCAGGACAGAGCACAGTGTTAAGTTCCGCCAGTCAATCCGCAATTACTAGAATTCAGAAAAGAAAATGGAGAACTGAATCTCTAAGCATTAAGTTCTTGTTATAATAGATATATTCGTAAAATAACTGCAAATTTTAATCTAATAAAACTCATATAGAGGCTTTTCTGTGCGGGAACTATAAACACAGTTAACTAAAAGCTACTCGACACAACGATCCTCGTTAACCTAACGCTTCGTATCACGTTATCAATCAACAGCTAAAAATTTACTAAAAAATGCTGGAGTTAAAAGTTAAAATACTAAAAAATGAGAATAGAGACGAATATTCGTAAAACTTAATTATCAGCTTTTATAGCAGGAGAAATATAAAGATAAGCTGAAGAAACCTCATTATATCGTTTAAGCAGAATAAATCATAATTTGGATGAACTTTACTTTCATTTTACAATTTTAAGCTGTTCTTGCGACAAAGATTTATTTATAAAAATATTTTCAAGAAGAATCCATCCATCATAATGTTGTGTAAATATTCCTTTTTCCTACTCATTAAAAAAAATATTCCCCAATTTAATCAGAAAAAGTTCCTTGCGTTATTCTACGTATTAAGTACGTATTACTAAAGTTGTAATTTTAAAATACAGATAGAAGAAATCTGGCTCGAAGGACCACGTGGTACTTATGACGGAGTCAAAATGGCGCAGTGGTTAAAAGTCCGCACTAGACTCGGATTAGCACAAGTTCAACACAATTTGGACGAATCTCCGCCGATTGGAAAATGGACAGTTAGAGCCAAATTGGCTGATGGGTCGCAGGTGAGTTGATTTCTTTTTTTGCCTGCAACTTTGTTTGCATGGATTATAAAACTTAAAATATTATTAGTTTTCCGTTTCTGTAGAAATTTCGGGAAATCGCATACTAGTGCTTCTTTATTCTTTCCAAGGGAACAGCATATCAAATTTCAGCATCCTACGCTTCGTAATTTAGGCTGCCCGTTCAGTGTTAGTCATTCAGTAACGGAAGAATTTAATATATGCTAGTATTATTAAATAGGCAATTTTATGATTCATATACTTGATGTTTGAAATTAATAATAATTGATTTATGTATCTTCAAAAGTGAAGAGTTAATTAAAAGGAACAAATAATCCTAATATATGTTTACTCATATCGTTAGTATCATTTGACATGAAACCGATCAGTTAAGGTGTGACTATATTTAAAATGAGGATTGATTGATTTTTATCATAACTACATATTTTGTTTTACATTTGAATTGTTAATAAAATTTTTGCTTTATCATGTCAAATTACTAGTAATACACTTTTTTGTTATTTTCAGGGTGCCGCAGCATTTTGGGTGGGAAATTATGAAATACCGCCATTTCAATTGACAGTGCGACATTCACCTCGCATTTTGAGGACCAGTGAAAGACTAGTTTGGACTGTTTGTGTCAGGTATTCATGCAGAAATATAATATTTTATATTTTAGCCTAATTTTTCGTTCCTAACTCGTACCTTGAGTGAACGGATCAAATAAAATATGACGTGGGGAATACGGGAACAGGTTCGTAGTAGTGATACAGGGGTTAACTTGGCAGTACGATTTATTTCTTTTAAGTTTTACACATTTATTTAACACTAATAGTTCGTTTGTTTATATGAACAAATCATATAAATACTCACAAAATTGCACTGCGTTCCTAAGGTACCCATGGTCAGAAGCAGTAGAGGGTATGCTAGTAATCCGCCTTAGAGGAGCGGGGGGCACAGGAGATGGTGCGGGGGGTGTGCGCACGGCGATTCGTCTGCGTGCACGCGCTTGCCACCGGCACGCGGCCGCTGCAAGGCGCGTGGGGCTACGCGGGCAGCATGCACCCGATATCGTTATTGCTGATTTCTCTTTTCAGGTAAGTACGAGAGGAAATAAGGAAAGAGTGTACTTATTAAATTTTAAAATCATTTGTCTGGATCTTGAAGTTATGTATACCTATAGGGTACAAGTGATCTTTAGGGTTAAAACCCTAGGGTTTAAAAACTAAATTATTACTATATATAAAATATTCATTAGACGTTAATTTACAAATAAAATTATTATTATTTGGGATGTGACGATGCACAGCATCTGTGAGAGGGCGCTGTATACTTCCCTTTTATTATCCAATGATGTCCACTTCCGGTTGCTGTTTTCGACCAATCAGCGATCGCCGGAAGTCACGTGGTCTCAGGTGGTAGGGCGCCGGAACGTATAAAAGGCGACACTACGCTTCTTACCCTATAGCGTCGTTATTTCCCATCAGAGTAACATTGTTTAAAAGTGAAAGTGCTGTGGTAAGTGTAGTGTTGGAGGTGGAATTTCTTCACATCGTGAACCGGATTTCTATATCGGGCCTACTCCTGGGAAGGCCTCCAGCAAAGATGTTCATCCTCATCAGAAAATTTGTTTTTGTGAAATTCAAAGGTAAAAAAAATGGACAACGGGTGAGTCATTTGAACCTCTTGTTTAAACAAGTATCTACATGCATGTAATACTGTTCTATTGCTTGGTATTATATATACCAATACTGTAGTGGATTCTGAGCTTCACCGAACACGTGTGTTATAACCTACAATAAGGTTAGGTATGTCTCAGATTTTCAGCAGTTATGGCCCAATTTTATTCAGCTAACGGGCATTGCAAAAAGCAAGAGGACTCATCGCTGGTTTAACGCTCTTGGGAACGTTCTCTGCATAATATCATGCGATGTAAACGGAGTTTACTAAATAAATCGGTTTTCACCGAGTTTACTTAGTTGTATATTATGTATAAATATACTACATTCGTTTAAATGCGATAAATTCGTTAGGAGCGTATCCTGAGCGAGTTATCAAATATAAATAAAATCTGTTCTCATCATATATATCAGGGAAGCAGATTATTTAATAGTTGCCAGTTGTCAAAACCAGATGGCGTTGCCCGTCACTCTGACGTGACACCGATCGATGACAATCAGAAGTGGGATCGGAACAAGCTCCGATCCCAACCACGTCATTCTCCGACATAAAAAGTCTGTCTATTTTTAGATAATCTTTTTTATTTATTTGTAATAGGATAATTACTAACGTTGTTGAAATGTTATATTCGCTGGGAGCGTATCCTAAGCGAGTTAACGAATAACAATGGATAAATCTGCGTCAGTTTCTTTTAGCTTCTTTTGACAATTGCAAGCGAATACTCGGAAGAATTAGACACAAGGATTCGAAGACAATTTCAAATCCTCCTGGCAGGAAGTGTTTCAAAAATGTGTCTCAATCCTGGAGGAGTGAGGATAAAGGAATTGTGGATTTCCTGCTTATTCGTGGTTACTGCCATCGCTATGAACGTCATAACATTTAGCAGTGGGCATCATAGTATTTGGCAATCACGGGATCTTCTGTATGGCCTTTTCGGAAAAGATTCTAGCCAGTCACCTTATCTTAGTTGCCTTAAGTGGGACTCGGGCTATTACTTGACATAAGGTATGTCCAATTATTTAAAGTGCATTTATCCGTACATTAGAATTTAAAAAAGCTCGGTACTATTTTAATTAGAAATGCTCTCAATTGTACGGGAGGGGGGCAGTTATAAGGAGGCTGCCTCTGAGCGTATCGGAGGCAGTGGCTGATGGTTTGGGCTCCGTAGGCCCTTCCCGGTTTAATCGCGGGAATGCATCTAGCCATCTACCTCCATGCCACCAATAATCCTTTTCCAAGATTATTTGAAGCAGTTAGACCTTCGTCAACCGTACATGCATCAAAATTGAGAAGCATGCGTTGAGTATAAAACTCTAGCACATTTAATTATACATTAGCAATTCTGAGGTATCGGTGCATACCGGATATCGGTAGTTTGGAGTGAGAACCCGCCGACTGGTAACACAAGCCCAGAACTTAGTACAAGGGTATTGCATGATTGTTAATAACTTTATTTAAACAGATACAGATACACTGTATCTTTCTGTATACATTGTGTTGAGAAATACGGAGGCTGCCTCTGGGTATATCGGAGACGGGTGTAGATGGTTTGGGGCTCTGAAAACTCTTTTCGACTTAATAATGAGCATTCTCCATATCATCTCTGGCTTTATCCAATAAGACTTTTCAAGCGGTTCGAGAAGGCAAGAATAGAAAATAGTTCGACTCACGTTCGACAACTGATAAAGCAAACCAATATAAAATTTTGTAATAGATAACGAAAGGTTTATCAAAAAAGAACAAAGTTTGATATATGGATTGTTAACTAATGGATAAAAAGAAGCAAGGTGTCTAAAACTAAATTAAAGTCCACATAAGTATTATAAAAAGTCACCGAAGGTTTCTTCGGCTAATTTGGCATTATCCTCGTGCCAGTGAGTGCACATCCCCATGAGTACCTCGGCAAAAGTATTTAATACCTGACGTACTATATATTAGAAACTGTGTATACCTGTTGTGTATCCCAGTAACCATCAGAATTGAAGCTGATGTAATGGAAGAAATCTGTAATCCAGCAGAAAATGCGGAGGCAACACATAGGTTAATATTTGGAAGAAGTAAAATTTGCATCTAAATAGAAGGAAATGTTGGTAAGAAGCAGGAGAAAGTGGAAAAGAAAGCAGTTAAATAATTCAGAAGGCAAATCAAGACCAAATTA
>JAEBDU010012291.1:11812-43196 GCA_016802625.1 Heliconius numata | reverse complement strand
ATTTAAAACATGATATTTAGTCACGTGTAATTATATATTATGAACATATTCTGAGTGTAGAAGGCAATATGTCAAACACCTTGCTCTTAGCGCGGCCTACTAAATTGACCTCTTCGTAGCCAAAGCCTCTTTGGCTAAGAGGCTCAGGAAGTCTAGTGTTTCCTTATCCATTAATAGACTTATATCGTCTGTGTATTGCTACTACCTACACAATGCAATACTACATACGAGTAAATTCGTTATTATTTAGTTATTGATACACTTGACAACACTTATGTAAAGCTATATAATGTTAGATAAGAGGTGAAGAAGCTAAAAGCGTCACGTTAAAATGTAGTGGTTAAGTGTAAGTGTACGTTAAGTCACTTTTCTTAGTCTAGTCTTGACCTTCGGTAGCCTCCGTTACAGCGAGCAGTTTTGTACATAATTCCGCCTTATTCATTATATATGTCTGAATACATACAAAAATGAAAGCTGAATATTGACTTTTTAAAAGGACATTAATATTTTTTATTACAAAAATGAGTGATTTATCACACAATTGTATCTCGCCGATAACAGCAACGTATAATATTAACTAAAAACAAGCTAACAATAGTATCTTTCCACTTACTTCATTAATTCCCAGCGCTGCTCGATTGCCTACTGCTGCCATCAAAGCGTGATCCGCTCGGAGTATCACCACAATCATTATAAATCGTATAAGCCTATTGAATGTATTAAAAGCTAATCTCTCTGGGAAAGACGGGGTTTCATCATTTGGTTACATAGCTAAGTGTCGCGACACCGCGACACCGCTCTACGCAGACGCGGGTACACTCCGGGCGTGGCGTGAGATAAGGTGTCGCTGTTTTATTTTTGCCAGGTTGTAAATAGCGCGTGCAATTGTTGGCCCACTCAGCGACCGCGACCGCGTACAGGCGGACTCGGCGATAGACGTTACTACATACACTATGGCTCAGATAGTTATCCAGTAGCCTATCTAAGAATAATGCCTCGTCAGATGATATCCGAAAGGGCGCGAGTTCAAACCTATGCATTTAAAATTTTTGAATTTACATCAGTGATGTTTCTTAATATATTGGTATTTAGTAATCGATGAATAAACTACGACCGGGAGCCATAAGGAATAGTTGTACCGTTATAGTACGTGTTGAATGAGCCAAGTCCGATTAGCAAGTAGCTAGATGACGTATCGCAGTAGATGCAAGTGCCGCTCGGAGACCGGAGATTACCCTCGTCCGCTGTCACCCAAATTTCTTCGCGAATTATGATGAAGCGACCCCGGGCTCGGACCCCGGCCGGCGCTCCTGCGTCCTGCGTCCTGCGTCCTAGACGAGACAGTAGGTGCTGTACTCGTACTGTGTGCGCCAGATGTCGCTCGTCTTACTGCATGCGATAGATTATTAGGCATAATTCTTATTTTTGCCAAAAGTATTGTTGAAATAAATCTTGAAGAATACTGTAGATAAATCAATATTGTTTGGACACGTAGCAGGGAAGGCAGAAGGGACCTGAGAACATTGTATTAAGACACTCCGCTCCCCATTGAGACACTTTCGTTCCCCAAACTCCACCAAATTCTGGAAGCATTGCGTGTTGAGTGGCGGAACTGGTCGCATCGATTCCCCTCGATTTAAGACCAAGGATTGAAAAATACTCTTCAAAGTTTATTAATAATATATAAAGTTATGACGCTGTTTTTGAATGTTGAGATGTATAAGATTCGACGATTTAAAAGTGCTTGTCATCGTTTATTTGAATTAAGAGTATTTTGAATTTGAATTTGTTGGACTACGAAAAATGTACAAATACAAGTAAGTACTTAAATAGGTCTTACTACACGCTTCCCTAAACGCGGCCCGTGGTCTCCACTCTACTAGGTCCTGATCCAGAGTGACATGTCTGTTCAAGACCAAATAATAGTTTTAAAATAAAATAATTAACTTTATTATACATTATAATTAACACATTTTATGTAGCAACATTTTAGTTGTTAGTTGTTATAATCTGTCAACTGTTGACGTTATGTTTGTCATTCTCTTGTGAATCTGTTATTAAATGGCTGAGCAGCCTTTGATCACCATTGCGAGTGAATTTATTTTTCCATCCTTCTGAATCCTATTTATCCATGGTCCATGTCGAGCCGGATGTTGAGGACACCGTCTGGGATTAACGAAAATCAATTAAATAAAAGGATTTCAAGAATTTAAGGAAATATTTTTCAACGTGTGCAGAGGTTATGTAAGCACACGAGATATCACATCACGATTTGAAGTATTTATGATTCAAATCGATCTGGAGGTTGAGAACACCATCTGAAATTGAAGAAATAAGGAAAATCAATTAAATCAAAGGACTTCAAGAAGAATTTAAGGAATATTTGTCAACGTGTGCAGAGGTTAAGTAAGCACACGAGGTATCATATCACGATTTGAAGAAGTATTCTTTAGATATTTATTATTAAGTGTTTCTCTTAATACCACCCATCACTCGCAAGGTATTTAATTAAATTTAATGCTGTATCAGGTGATAACGCTTATCTCCCATAATGCCTGAAGAGAAGGAATTCATTAAGAGACGCGGAAGCTATAAGGGTCGACTGACACTGTTTGTCAGTTATATTAATTCATTGGATCCTGCTTCATTGACGGCTTCCGATATCAGTGAGTTACAATTAAGATTAGGTAAGATCGAAACTGTTTATAATCAGTTTGATGAGGTTCAAACGAACTTAGAATGTTTAGATGTGCTAGATATACAGTTGCAAGAACGCATGTCATTTGAATCTCAATACTTCACCTGCATTGTTAAAGCACAACAATTAATAGAAAATTTTCAACGAGATGATGATAGGTGTAAATTAATCAATGAAGCGTCTCATATAAATAATCATAAGCTGGTCAAGTTACCTACTATTCAATTGCCAAAATTTAGTGGTTCTTATAGCAATTGGCTCGAGTTTCGAGATACATTTACCAGTCTCATTCATTTAAATAGCGAAATTGACGATATAAACAAGTTTCATTACTTGCGTGCGTCGTTAGAAGGGACTGCTGCAGTTGTCATCCAGTCAATTGAATTTTCAGCGAAGAATTACATCACTGCATGGACTCTTTTGTGTGAGCGGTTTGATAATAAGCGATTATTAGTTCAGCACCACATCTCAGCTTTATTTCATATTGAGGTAATAAATAAACAGTCCTCCTTTATTTTTAAAAGTGTAATTGATCAGATAAATAAAAATATTCGTGCGTTAAGCTCCCTTGGGGAACCCACGGAACACTGGGATACACTGTTGATTTATATTATTACTCAAAAATTAGATGCGAAAGCATTCCGTGACTGGGAGGAGTTCAAAGGTCGCTTAGATAAGGATCAACCAATTAAATTAAAATCACTTCTTGAGTTCATTCGTAATCGCGCTGACTTATTAGAGACACTTGAATCTCACCATATTAAATCGTCAGTTAATAATAATAATAATAACAGTAACTTATCGAAACCTTCAAGGTATAAAGCTATGATTTCATACCAAAATGTTGAGACTATACCTTCTCCATCTTCTTTATCTTCTCCATCTAAAGCACTGTGTCCTAAGTGTAACGGTGAACATAACTTGTCTAATTGTTCTGATTTTCTTTCATTGAGCATTGACGCGAGATTACAAGTTTTATCTACTTTTAAAATATGTTATAATTGTTTTCAAAAAGGACATTATGCCAATCAATGTAAAAAGTCAGGGTGTAAATTGTGTAAACGTAAACACCACACTCTTATTCATTTGTCTGGTTATAAAAGTAAACAGAAAGGTAACCGACAGGTTAGCGTCGACGGCGCACGCACATCTAACGAACCTTCTAGGTCAGGCTCCGAAAACGGTATTGTTTTATCAACGAGCGTTACGTCACCGCTCCCATGCGCTCAGCGTGAAGTATTGCTGTCTACTGCACTTATTAAAATATGTGATAAGAATGATCGTGAAATTATTGCTCGCGTTATTCTCGACAGTGGTAGTACTTCATGTATTATGACGGAACGTTTATATAGTAAGTTGAATACACATATAACTGAAATTGATAAATCCTTAATGGGCGTTAACAGCGTACTGTCACATGTAAATAAAATGTGTACAGTGTCAATAAAATCATTGAATAATAAATATACTACTAGCTTGCAATGTTTTATTTTACCATCTATTACAAGTAACGTGCCATCTCAGCAATTAAATTTATCGCAGTTTAAATTCCCATCCAATATTTGCTTAGCGGACCCGAACTTTCATTCACCTGCCGGGATTGATATGATTTTAGGTGCTGATGTATTCTGGGACCTATTAGGATCTCAGCGCATAAGATTAGGTCAAGGTCAATGTACCCTTACGTTATGTGAAACTAAGCTTGGATGGTTAGTATGTGGTTCAGTCTCATCTAATCAGTTGTCAAATGTAAAATGCAATTTAATTAACATTGATGAGTCACTTCAACTGAACACATTAAATAATAATGTAAAAGATTTAAGTCGTCGAAATTTTGGAAAATACAGCCAAAGTTTTTACAGGAGGATCAATTATGTTGGCCAGTCACGGTGAACTCTGATAAAATTCTACCTGAGTTACGACCAGAAATTTCATTATTCACTACTTCCACGAGTGAAATGTCTTCCAATAATAATCAATTCATAAATTTTAATCGTTTTTCGAATATGTCTAGATTAATACGTGCTACTGCGTACGCCTTGAGATTTATTAAATTATGTAAAAAGAATAAAATTAGTAATAATTATTTAAGTAAAACGGATTTGCAAGACGCTTTAAATTTACTATTAAGAGTCTCACAACAGGAATCATTTCCAGAGTATTCGTTGCTATTGAACCACCAGCCTTTGCTAAAAAAGAGCCCATTACTCAAATTTAATATTTTTCTTGATAAAAATAATATTATGCGTGTTGGTGGTCGCTTGGGTAACTCAGAGTACCCATATGATAAAAAGTTTCCTATATTAATACAGTCCACACATCAATTCACTAAGTTACTTGTCAATTACGAACATCAGCGACTTAAACACGCAGGGCCTCAGCTGTTACTTGCCTCAATTAGAGAACAATATTGGCCAATCGGTGGCCGTAATCTCGTCAAAGCTTGCTATCGGAAATGCGTAAGGTGCAGTCGTATGAAGGGTCAAGTTATTTCACCTATCATGGGTAATTTACCCAACAATCGCGTATTATCCAATAGTTTTCCTTTTCAGTCTGTAGGCGTTGATTATGCCGGTCCAATTTATGCTGCTAGCCGTCAAGGTCGTGGATGCAGATTGGTAAAAGTATACATTGTACTTTTTGTTTGTTTCTCAACTAAAGCCGTTCATATTGAGCTAGTAGGCGATTTGACCAGCAATAATTATTTATTAGCGTTAAGGAGGTTCATTGCACGAAGGGGCAAACCCTTAAATATCTACTCGGATAATGGGACTTCATTCGTTGGTGCTTACAACGAATTATCAAAATTTTTAAAGCATAATTGTAATTCGCTGTCATCGGCTGCCGCCAATGACCAAATTGAATTTCATTTTATACCGGCATATTCGCCGCATTTCGGAGGCTTATGGGAGGCAGGTGTAAAATCAACTAAATTTCATCTTCAGCGAGTGTTGGGAAATTGTAATTTGACATTTGAGGAACTTTACACAGTTTTAGTTCAAATTGAGGCGATCCTCAACTCCCGACCGCTTACACCTCTATCGCCAGAACCAGAAGACTTCATGCCTCTTACTCCAGGACACTTTATCATCGGACGACCACTGATGTCTTTACCGACTCCTGATCATGGCGACTCTCCTTACAATCACTTAAATCGATTCCAGCGGATCGAACAGTTACGACGGCATTTCTGGTCCAGGTGGAGCAAGGAATATATCTCGGAGCTCCAACAAAGAATAAAATGGCGTACCTGTAGAGATGGCTTGCTTATGAATTCCCTTGTTCTTCTCAAAGAGGACAATCTACCACCATTAAAGTGGAGACTGGGTCGAGTGGTTGCTGTATTCCCTGGTAATGATGGAGTTAACAGAGTGGCCGATATTAAAACCTCAACAGGAGTGGTCCGAAGGTCTTTCAGTAAAATATGTCCACTTCCAGTAGCCAACGAGTCGTGTTGAAAGGCCAGCTTTCAACGGCCGGGGGCATGTTCAAGACCAAATAATAGTTTTAAAATAAAATAATTAACTTTATTATACATTATAATTAACACATTTTATGTAGCAACATTTTAGTTGTTAGTTGTTATAATCTGTCAACTGTTGACGTTATGTTTGTCATTCTCTTGTGAATCTGTTATTAAATGGCTGAGCAGCCTTTGATCACCATTGCGAGTGAATTTATTTTTCCATCCTTCTGAATCCTATTTATCCAATGTCACTACGTTGTTATCAGACATCATTCAAAATATTTTTATAATTATTAACAATAAATAATAATATACATTACAGTTACCAACAAACCGCCACACTGTTCCACTTACATACATACATCTAATAAACTTACGTTAAGATTAATAAGTTCGAACGATAAACCGTTGCTGGTAGAGGTCGACACTAAATAGCATACGACCGTATGTGACAAGCAACGTATCGTCCACGCGGATACTTTCACTTCACTTATTACTAACGTCTAAGTAATATTATCTTTATTATGTACTTCAAGTTCTGAGACAGTAATGAAAACATCTAAAGATAAGTTTGTGAAATAAAACCAATCAAACTTATGGGGTAATTAAGTTCAGCGATTATTATTAAACATTTGTTTTAAAACTTTCACCGTATAATAACGAATGCCGCTTTCTTTTCGTACTATACGAGTATTTCTTCAAAATCTGAATAGGTTTCGACACAACTGTTCTATGATTAAAAAATAATGAACATCTCGGGGCTCATCTCACCGATGACGTCTAAGGTTCCGAATCTCGGTTAAATTACGCGACGTAACATCTATTATTTACCTGTTCAGTCACATCAGATGTCAGTAAGTCAGTCAGAGGGGTCAGTGCGGTCAGTGCGAGCTGCCCGAAGGAGGAAGCGGATCGATTATAGCGTCATTAATTAACTTTTATCGGCAACTCGGACCGCCTGAGCTACACTTCCGACGAGGACGTTTACGAGGCTCGCGCTGTCGATTGGAATATCAATTGGGATTTATTTCATTCTATACTTTATGTTTCCGATCGATATCTTTATACCGTCAATTATGAGGAAATATAAATAATGTGCTCTTTTTTTCAGTTCATCATTATTTTATGATAATTAAGTTCACGCTTTTTTCCCGGCCTTCTTTATAAGGATATGAAGGAGCCCTGGATGTGGGCGGTTTGCTCCACAAAGTCATTTCATGATTAGAGAACTGTACAGCTTGCACCAATCATCTATTTAGATAATAAGTGTACTCGTGGTGACCTTGAATGTGTTGCGAAAACTTCTAATAATAATATTATGAGTATGTTTGTTTACTCTGAATGTAGGCACTAAACATATTTGACAGTCCATGGGGACTGAAGGAGACACTCCACCATCAGCCGTGCAATGGCAAGGCGGTATATACGAAGTATTGTGTCATATTTTAAAAACATATAAATAATGTTCTAAATTTAGTAACTACACTGGAACAACAAAAAAAATATAATCATCTGTAGGTATATCGAATACAATGAAGACTACATAATTAATAAATATACATAAGACGTCCGAGGACAGCATCTAAGTAATTTGAAGTGAGACGTTGTTGGTACTGAGACTGACTGAGTGAGTGTTTACATTTGTACCAGTTCTTACTTATTATATATTGTGTGCCTCATTTAGCAAATAAAACACGCACACGTGTCATACGATATAGCTTCAATACTTATATTTTATTAATATATTTTTTAATGAAATCGATCTCTCTGCCTCTTAATTCTCCTCGGCTCTCTCACACTAACGCTTGGTACTTAACAGAACGCGTGCCAGCCGAGCGCGCGAGAGGTTCTCACGCGCGTCTCTAACCGCTCTAACTTCATATTTCAACAAACAGTACAACTCGAATGGGAAGCTTTTAATCTGAAGTTTCGTAAACTATAACGGAAGGTTCCTCGTGTTCCCCCCACCGTCCCGCGCGTCGTTACCGCGTCGATAATTGACTTCATCAGAACTTCAATTGATTTTATAAGAAGCTCTTATTAAAACTGAACATAATATTGCCGCCGCGATAAACTTACGGTAAAATGTTTCAGAGTCGATGCATCACAGTGGTGGGCTTTAGTAACTAAATGATTCTTCAATTTCGATTTTGCTTTAATTGTTAATCGAAGTACAATGAACTAAGATTGAGTTCTTTGATAGTAATATCAAATAATTTATTTGACCGACATCAAGCGAGGTCGACTTTGCTATGGGCCCAGATGTTGTAGGATTAGTACTTCCTACTAATGAAGAAGGTACTCTTTTACATAAACATTAAACAGTAAATGTTTTCATTTAATATTTTTGTATTTATAGTTTGTCTAAGACGGTGCGTGTCGGCCGCCGTCTGAGCGCATGTCATTATCCAATTGTTACGTAACGCGGCGACGACCTACTGCCTACTACTAGACACTATCGATATACGCGAAACGTATTTGTTTGCTAGTTTACAGCGCTTGTAAGTTAGATCAATTATTGAATAACGTACGAGCGCCCGTTCTAATCAATACAAGCTAGTTGTAACATGTATACGAACTAATAAACTTCAGCATGCACACAAAACTGACTTTATGGTAAATGTATAAAGTACATACACTTATATATTGTACAACTCTCCACATTTGAAATGACTTAGCTATACACCACAAGGGCTTGTGGTGAGGGCTTGTAATGTCCAAATATTGGTCTAATTTTTGATAAAGAAACATGCAATCTTCATCGTCACTAAACTTAATAGACACGCAAAAATCGTTTAAATATAGCATATTGCTATCTATTCTATTATCGTATATTTCCATCTACTGTTAACATATATTTGAAAACGAAATGATACTAGTGAAGACGGTAGACTGTAGAGCGATAGGTACAGGTGCAGCACGGCGGCAAGTGTCTCGTTCATTCTAATTACAAATATAATTACAATTAAATATTAACTAACTACTTGTGCTTCCAACAAACTCGTAGATTACTTATCAATAAACGCACGTTCACATCCAGGGTCTCGTGGCACTACTCGTTGTATGTAGATCAAGTCTTGAATACCGAAAACGATAAATAAATATATTGTATACTCCATTTGGTTCTGAAATTAATTTGGCGCATACACTATAGTGCCGGCGCGCGGCGTCGCACTCATTCACAACAAGTGCCGTATCTGTCTGTGTATTCCTAAATAACCCAATACGTGTCAGTCGAGAGTTGGTAAACAAAACATAAAATGTGGCCTACTTCGACCTGGCACTTCGGTCGTAAGCGCTCTAACCGAGAACTGCAGATTACCATTTCTATTTTATATATTTTCAAACAATGACCTATGAAACAGCGTCTCTGCCAACTTAGTTGCGGATATCGCAGTTTCCAGAAGAGGTGCGGTACTACAATGTACTCTGGCATGCACGGCTGGCATCCATAGCAGACTCTGGGGAAGCCTTGACTCGTCGACCGTACTGTATATGAAGGTACTTAACTAAAAGCTAACGACGCCTCATTACTCCTAACGGTCCATCTGTAGTGGCCTAATAACATTAGTGAAAGTGCGTTACTCTGTCTGTTTGTCTGTTTGTCTGGTGGTCGTGTTTTCACTCTTGCTGTAATCGTGAGGTATATACCTCTAGTAATTACTCATTTTATATATAAATATTTTTAGTTATAATAAATACATTCAAGAAGAACACAAGTAACTTATTTATTATATTTTTAATAAAAATGGGTACTTATATACGCAATTATTAAATACGCAAGTGTGCGCACCAAATTTAGTTTTTCCTTAAAGATCACTATGAATAAAAAGATTTGATCAACTTTTATCATCCGCATGTGGTTCTAATCTCATCACGTGACAGTCGGTCTGTCAGTCAGTCAGTCAGCCGCGGCCACCCTCGACTCCCTCGAGCCTCGGGCCGCGGCGGGATCAGGAAGATCGGCCCCTATCAGGAAGATGGGGAGTGAACAATATTGTAAAAGATAAAAAGCAGTTAGTAACATAGTAGGCAGATGACACCCACCGACCCAGTGTAAAGCAGTGTTAAGAGTAACACTCCGTTCTCCGCGCACCACTACCTAACGAGACATTGCGCAATGTCTTGCGATAAAAAAATAAATCAAAATGAAATTTGTGTCAATTAGTACACGATTTATTTTATGCAATTTTAATAGCAAATATAATATTCTGCAAGCGAGTGTTCGGCAGTAACATACGTTGTTGTGGACAATTTGTTTAGCCTTCGAGTGTCGTAAGCAGTAATGGCTGGGAACAGCCTGCTATATCATAACGTAATAATAATAATATAAAATGGTCAATTCTGTGAGTGTTTCTGTATTCGTGGAATGTCTGTTATAATAATGTAAAACCGTGTCTTCATTTTGATAAGTACTACAACGACAAATCTGATCCGACGACCATCGCGCAAATATTTAACTACGAGTATAAACTTAGGTACATACCTTCGTGTCTACGGAGCACGTACCTGCGTACTTGCAACATACGTACAGAGCGAACATAAAGACAATAAATAATCTGATAGTTAAAAGATGAAATAATGAGAGTCATTAAACGCCGAATAGAACTTGGCAAACGAGTGCTGTGGAAGTGGAGAGGCTTATCGACCACGTGGTGCAGCAGAGCACGTGAGCACGTGCAGGTGCGCATGCAGGTAATTTGACAAAAAATATAAAACTTAAAGCTTAGTAACTCGCTCCATTAACGAGGCAAAGCGCGGCGTTGAGTCTCGTCACTCAACACGCCCATAATAGGAGGGAAGTGGAGTAGTCTTTTAATAGGAGACGGAGTGTCTTAACACTAGGTTGCCAGTTTGCCTCTGCCGTCCCTGCTATAACCTTAGCTTTCTTTCAACTGGACCGTCGCCGTCGCCGCACTTAAAGCTTGAGGGAACTCTCATTAAAGTAACTGAATAGAGACTTCCAAAGAAAACTGCTGATGATGCAAGTTACCAAAGACTACAAGTACCTACGTCCGCCGCCCCGCCGCCCCGCCGCCCGCCGGCCTCTGCGACGCGAACTGAGATGACAATTGTACAGGAATATTACAGAGATTTACGATCAAATAAAAACTTAAAATTCAATGTCGTTTACAGAAACACATAAATCTTTTCACATCTTTAAACTCGAAGCATTTTAGTTGTGTCGTCAATTTTAAATTACTTTTAAGTATTTTGAAATTAGTAATTCCAAAAGCTCTCGTTTCTATTACGCGCCATTACAACGAATAGAGGTGCTACTTTGTGGAAGTTAAAATTGTTTTCCTCGTCAGCTTCACTCTGTATTCCGCATGTAGCAGGAAAGGCAGTGGGAGCCCAGTGTTGAGACACTCCGCCGACTGTCCACGTTCCGCCGAATTCTGGAGACATTCCGTCCTGGCGAAACTCAACTCTTTGCATCGACACCAGAGAACGAGCACCTGCCCTCGAGTGGGAATAGAAGTTATAACATGTCGCATTTAGAGTCACGCGCTTGTGCCCCTGTGGCCTGCGCCATGACTGGAAATTTATTTATTAAATATTATTTGATTTTATAAAAATATACTAGAGCAGCATTCAAGTCTCGCAATATTATTGGGAAGTAATGTTGTTTGTCGTCGCGATGATTACTCTACATGTATTTATCATATATCATTATTAATGAAGACGACGGAGGAGAGGATCGGTCGGCGGCGTCGTGTCAGTCGTATCTGATGCCTGTTAGGAGCCAGTTCCACTTCTGTCAATGACACCGCAGATATTGGAAATAAGCGATCGTAGCTGAATGTATATTATCAAAACGTGAAACTCAAATTATACAATGGTTCATTTTTACTTTATTATAACTACAAATAATAAATAATCGTGCAAAGTGTTAGTCCGTCCGTATTCCGGCAGGTAGCGCGCATCTGTCACCGCCGCCACACGCCACACGCCACACCTGCCGGGTAGTACAGTGTAACTGATTGTCTTAACACTCTGCTCACTCTACATGTATATGCGAAATACAGCTGAAAAAGAAATGATAATAAAAAAATAATTTTAGTTTATGTATAGATAAAACTCTAACTATTTAATTTATATAATTTAAAATAATATGCGAGACATTTTGTATAAAAATAGTTAATTTTATGGCGCTTAGTTTGAGACCATATGACACGAATCGGGAATAAAATGTCCATTTGTTAATCCATACTGTCATAAAGGCCTGGAGCCTAGAGCCTGGAGGCTGGAGCCTGGAGCGGGTAATACACTTATCCCGCTGAATGTGACAAACACGTATTTATTCACTCACTATAATATAACGTACATATAACGACTCGTGTATCGACGGCTGCCTCCTTCCTATTTCCTACTTTATAAATAATTCAGAATTTCGCTACAAACGAAACGACCAGAATATATTATGTACATAGATAAAAGTATAATTTTTCCTTTTTAGATAATAATTACAAGTGACTTTAGTTTATGTTATTTACAAAAAAAGCTTTAAGAGGAAGCGTTGGACGGAAAGGGAAGTGGGTAATGAACTGTAGCTATGTAACCATCATTATTCACGATTCTTAACATTAGGCCGTATTCTTAATTATTGTCTCATAATTTAAACAAATTAATTACCTATTTCTATGTTTTTGTAGGATTTAATTTATGTCATATGCAATATATACTTTTATTACATAAAAGAAATAAATTTAATATAAATTAATAATAAAAAATAAATTTAAAAATATAAAAACATGTTCCGACGGTAGGACAAGGGTCCAGGCTATCGGTGGCTAGGGCTCCAGAGAGAGGAGCCTCTTTACAACACGCGCCGTCTCAAGTACTCCTGCCTTCTGCGTCCGGTTCTTGATCCAACACTTGAAGATCTGTCACATCTGAAGATGTTGGTCGAGGCTTTCCTCTATTAAACCGTCAACAGAAACCACTATCGACGCAGTGACCGCCACGTCGACTCCCACAGGCACAGGCAGGCAGCACTGTCATGGGCTAAGTCATGTCATTATTATTGTTGTATTTCAATGTATTGAAACTGAATATAAAGTGATTGCAGTGAAGCAGCAGCAATATGCTTAGATTACACTAGATAAGCTATTTAACAGTTATTTTTTTTAATTAATATGAATAATAGTAGGTATAATGTAAAATTTTATTTAAAAACTAAGTACTCAGTTTAAAAACAAAATCTAGTATTACATACGTTTTATAAACATGGCTTATTGGATCATGGAAACCCCATTCCACCTAATTAAGTAGGAAAATGAATTATTTATAAAACTATCAAGCTCGACATAATTATTTCACACTTTTATTTTAAATTAATGAAGGAATAACGTAATATGGTTTTTATTTGGATTTAAAAATATAGAATTTAATTTAAAAATTTAAATTTTCTATTAAATCATACTAAATAGATTATTTATACAATTAATTTGTAAGTTATTACCCAGGATGTAAGTGATAGTTAATATAAAATACGTACTAATTAATAATCCGTTTTATTGCGAGCGCCGACCGCGGCCGGTGCGAGTGGTGGCCAATTAGTTAGTTAAGGCACCGTTAGATGTGGAGTGCAGCACTACTGACTCTACTGACTCCACTTCATAGAGGCATCGACACTATCACACAAAATAGACGTAACGTTTGATACATAATGATGTCACAGTTATCGAACAGTTACAAATGAACATGTAAACGAGTGATGGATGAAATGTGAAGAGACGCCGCGAACTAATATTGACAGAATTAACCGCGCGCTGGTTACGTGCCCGTTAGTCAGGTGGCGCGTGGCGAGTGGGGGCTATTTATAAGTGCTGTAAACACCGGTACCTACGCGTGGACCCAACCGCCGGGAGGAATGCCGTGTCAACTATTGACTATCAAATAATTACAACTAACCTCATAGGCAGCAAAGCAAGTTAGCTAGAAGGAAACTAGGTAGTACAGAACTCTGTTCCCATTAAGACACTTCCGTTCCCCACTTTTCTCCGATTTCTGGAGGCATTGCACGTCCGTGTGAGGAAATTAAAACATAAAATATTTAATTTCCTCGCGTGGGAATCAAACTCACTTTTCGCGTGTGAGGTACGTTTATGCCACTGCGCCACGACCGTCCATTCAGTGTTCTACGACCACGACCACGAGCACCGTGAGCGCCGCGAACGCCGCGAGCTACTCCTGTTATCTAACCACGTCAGCTATTTAAAACATTGTTTTAGTAATACGAGTACACTTCAACTTTACGTTTCTTATACGATTCTTACAACATGTCAATAAATGGCGAGACCTTCGAGCATTTACATACACTTATGTAATAAAATAGTATACAAACTTAAATACCGTGAGTTCAGTTTGTCTACAAAACAAATTATATTTGTTGAAGTCGATGAGATATTCGACACAGAACCACGAGCACCTGTCCGAGCCCCAGCTGACTGCTGACTGCTGACTGCTGACTGCCGATTGCTGACTGCTGACGGGAGCTCGCGCCGTGCACTTGCTTGATTAATTTGCTTAGTTTTTAATCACTAAAATTTTAACTTAAACAAACGACTGAAATCGTTTTAAAAAATATATGTAAATATTAATTAATAATGTTTGATTGTTGTTATCTTGTTAATAATAACTATTTGGTCTCTATGACAGTCACGAGCAGGGCGCACCTCCGCGGTGACAGTAGTGTCAGTAGTGTCAGCTCGGTGCTCGTCGTCTCGTCGTCTCGCGCCTTGACTCGCGATTAATACAATGTTGTTTAACGATCGACTATACACTTGTGTCGGGTGTACTGACAAGACATCACCAACAACAGTTAGTTAGTTTTATACGAATGAAAGCACAGTTAATCAATTAGTTCCAAGTCCATGATTTGGTGTCCAAAGTTATTGCAAATTGTAAATTAATTATTCTTTTTATGTTTTAAAAGACCACATGGAATTTTTACTATTTTAATCCGGTTTAATTATAATCAAACCAAACATCATTTGTACTCGTCATTGCATGACTTTCAAATGGAATAAACATTTTTAATGTTACAGTATTTATTTACACGAAGGGCACTGACGTTCGTCGTCCGCTATGTTGTCTTATCAGTTACCATCTTATCTTATCTCTAATAATAATTACCTGTAAGTTTTGAACGTGAATCCATTTCCTTTTGGCCCATTTACAGTGTTCGACAGGGTGTGTGCTGTGTCCTGTGTGCTGTGCGCAATAACAATTGTACAAAAACTATAAATAGGTCATCACAATATTAAAGAGGAAATGAAGAGACTGCAGAAAATTATTTTCATATCAAATTGATACTTTTAGTTTAATAAAATTTAAGACAACATAAGGCATTTTTTTATTATATTAAATGAAATTTCGCTGACTTCAGTTTGCTTCATTAATTCAAAATAAAGACTGAGTTATGCACAAAATACCGTGAAAATCAAACTCGCTATATCTAACAAGTTTTAACTAATGAAGTCTCCGTCCGGCGGCGCACCGCGGACCGCGGACCTCGATAAACACGAGAATGCGAGAGTGTTATCTCTCGATATAAATCAGCGACGATTCGACGTGCGTTGACCTACATACATACATACATACTGCATGCTTTATATATGTATAGTCGTATGTACGTACGTCGGTGTGTCACTGAGGTACCGCGGGTGCTGTCGACAATATTCTTACAATTGAAATCTTTTAAGCGATTACGTAATATATTGAACAAATAATATCAAACTACATCACTACATCAACATATAATATTGGAAAAATGTCGTGTGGTGACAGGTAAGTGGGGAACGGAGAGTCTCGTCACTCACACTCACAGGTCCCCTCGAGCCTGCTGTGTGCGCGATACAGCGTGAAGCTTATAACACTAGAATGTAATAATGAATGAAGAAGCTGGAGATGTACGTAATATGATGAATTTTGCATTTGGTGCTTCCGAACCTAACCTAACCTAACCTAAATTAAACTATTAAATAACGAAATTATATAAATAATGACTTAGAATATTGAATATAATACGACGTTTAAAGTAGGTAATACACGTACAAGTCCCCGTCTCTGCGCGTCCCCTCGCGTTGTCTCATCTAATATAGAATCAATTCATACAAGTTTCTTTCAATCGATTGCATTTAGATGCTAATATCCGACAGACATTGAATAGTAACTAAAGTAAAGGCCAATAAAAGTGAGCTTTGAAAACACTTGAGGTGCTTTTCGTTTTTTAATCTACTTATTTTATACTAGTGGGCCCGGACGCGGCTACGCCCGCGATAATATAAGCTTTAATAATTAAAATAAGTTAAAAAATAATAATAAGTGGAGATTTATTATTAGAAAAAATATCTGAGTAACCGAAATGAACAAACAAAAGAAGTAAAAGTAACTAAAGGAAATTCTTAATATTAGAAAAAGTACCTAAAGTTTGCCGTGCGCGCGTAGTAAACATTTTTCTATATTAAATAATTATTAATTTTTGCGAACAATATTAAATAAAATCTCAAATGATTAAAATTACGATATTTTAAGTGTATAACATCGGTATAGATAACCGAACTGAGTCCCCGTTCGCGTCGGTCATACTATACCACTGTAGGCTAGGTCATTTGGAATCAGTGACATCTTAATTATTTATTAGAATGTTATACAGTAAACTATAATTTCCATCTAGATGAAATGCTAAAAGTACAGTAAACTATTATATTTATTTTCATAAGGATGAATATCAAACTATAGAAATCATCTAATTTTTGTTAATATATACAAATCTATATCGGCGCGCGCCATGTATGCATTAAGCAAACTGACTTTGGGTGACGTTTTCTTAAAACAATAAACTTTGCAAGCCGTTGCTTAGCAACGCGTAGTGACGATTGTTATTAATATGGCGGAATAAATTGCATGTCAAATTAATTATTTTAATATATTGGTATATATCGAAAATATTACAAATATGAGAAAAAAAAGTATCCTATGTTCATCCCGAGACCCTCAAGTATCTCTATATGTGTATTTTATCACAATAGAATTTGCGGTTTGGCTCTGATTGCGTAAAAGACAGACAGACAGACAGACAGAGCTACTTTCGAATATTTTATATACATCGTGTTCTTCTCTAATTTATGAGTAAAATTTATTGTTGCAAGATTTGATTGCAAATATATAGTTGGACGTTCTTGAGAACTGAGCTATTAGTAGAAAATGTCTTTAGTCATTTTGAGATAAAATATTTAAAACATAATTATCTGGTATCTATATTTATTTTATCTTAAAAAGAACATTTGTATGTCAAGACACACAACCCATCAGTAACGTGAAAACGAACGACATTAATAAAGTGCAGTGCACACTGGAACTTGATTATTTACTTCTTAACCAGTTTGAGTTCATGTTATGAAACGATGTCTAATATAATTGGATGGCCGTAGTCGCGGATCTCGTGGGAATTATTAAGAAAATGTTTCTAACTCTAGCATTTTTTTTTTAAAAACCTCCGGCCGAATATGTCACTACCTCATTTTGGCAAAGTGCTTGTAGCTATTAAATTATCTCTAATAAATTTTAAATTATTTCAAATAAAAATCGCGCTCAAATCGGTTCATTAATACGGGAGCTACAGTGCCGCAGACAGACACAGACACATACAAGGACACGTCAAATTTACATGTACCCTCTTTTTGTGTCGGAAGTTAAAAAGTGTTAGTAACAGGATGAGGTGACACGGGACTTCTCTTTCTATGTACTTATGTTCTCTAATAACAGGGAAAATCTTTGCTTAAACTTATTTTTATCGTCTTATTTGTCTCCTTTGAGGAACCTAATGTTGAGACATGTCGTTCGGTTGCGTGTTGAATGGTGGAAGTGGTCTCACTACCACAGAAAGGAAAAGATAATATTAAATAATAAACTCGTCCGAGTGGAAGTCGAACCCGTAACCGTCACGTGACAGTCAGACACTGCTCTACTGCGCCGTGACTTAATTAATTACATAAAATATATTTGGCGCGGCCTCGATTTGATTGCAACTTGTGATAAGAGATATCGTAAAGACTACAATATCACCTCATTTGTCGACTTCATCGTTACATTTGTAGATACTTCAGGTGACCTTTCACTTCGCCAAATTACATTCTGTAATGTTTATGAGTGTTAAAAATAATAGGTAATTGTAATACTACGTCACTTGTAGTCACGTTAATATAGTTGTACCATAGATGTGCTGATAACAACATTACTCGCACTGAAACGTATCTATCACTCGGCTTATTGCCGTCGGTACACTCGTAGACAGAGGTTACTTTCCGCTCTACAGTTTGTTTCAAGAGACTTAGCGAGTTGAGTAGCTTAGCTTACTGCGACGACGAGGCCTACAAATTTAAATATTTTATAAGTATTTGTAGTGGAAACGGAACGCATACATTTACATAGTTCAGACGACGAGAGAAAACTGTACGACGATGTTCAGAAATTATAAATTGACAATTACTGAGTATATTATATAGCATTAATGTCATTAGCCTAAGGCCTGAGTACTCGGTATGTGTCAGACCACACAGCCTGACACTAGACACCAATAACGGAGTAGGGAGTTCGTTAGAAATAATCAATCTAAATTTCCGCATATGCGCATACAGCGCCAGTGTCACCAGTAATTGCGGCTCCTTTCAGCCAGTTAGTGTGGCGACAAGACGACACCGACGACGCGGACACCTCGTAAAGCGTACTATTTATTAGAGGCACAGTTAGCTTCTTAAAACGAACCCATTAACGTCGATCTCGATGCGCGTTAAACTCTAAATGCCGCAGTCGTCAGACCGCTGGCTATGTTATAGAATATAATAATTATTTAATGCATTGTATTGTAGTATACAGACAGGGGCAGGCAACTAGTCGTCAGTGCCGTCGACTGCCCCAGGTGATACCTGCGCAAACCAATATTGTTAAATATTAGTAGATTGTTGCCAAAAACTAAATACCTATCTCAATGCTCCCAGGCGCTACTCACTCAGCTACACTACGACAACTTATGAATCATTTATGTCCGTGTTTTAGCATTTATTTCAATTATCTAAAACGACACCACTAAGAGACAGTTTTGTTTTTAAAAGAAATAGAGAGACTAGTCTACATATTATATAACTTAACGCCAAATTTTCTAGCCCGAACGGAAAAGCATCGAAATTTATTCTTATTCGTTATGCGAACCCAGTCGCATCACGTTTGATCAATGACGTCACAACGATGACATTTCAGCACACAGTCGCGGGGAGCTGCGGGGAGTTGCGGGGAGCTGCGGGAAGCTGCGGGGAGCAGTGCATATGTAGTTCGTTATTAGAACTATCGGAGCACACTCCATTGAGTAAATCAGTTAAATTAATCCGCGTTGCTTTATAGCTGTCGACCTGACCTTACTATGAATAATAATTAGTTAATTATTAATTCTCATTGATTTTATGATGATGTCAAATATATTACCTACATATATGGCATGATTATATTTACATAAAGAATCAATGACACAGGGCAGGTCGGCAGGGGACTACTCTATTCCCCACTTGACGCCCAATTTTCGTGACATTGTTTGACGTGACGTAGGTCGCGATGTTTTTTCCTCGATAGATAACTCATAGAATACTAGTATACTTAGTAATATTTTAGTTATCGACAGACGCACAGCCCTTACGCTACATATAGTATCGGCGTCGTCGCAAATATCGAATCTA
Source organism: Heliconius numata (assembly GCA_016802625.1). Taxonomy (NCBI): domain Eukaryota; kingdom Metazoa; phylum Arthropoda; class Insecta; order Lepidoptera; family Nymphalidae; genus Heliconius; species Heliconius numata. The sequence continues at coordinate 23,296 of JAEBDU010012291.1, read as the reverse complement.
AATCCGTCCGGAGTGTCGTATTGTGGACAGCGCCACCGCGAGCGCGGCACCCACACACAGCAGAGTAGGTAGAGGGACGGAGTGTCTTGGAACCTAGTGCTAAGACATTCCGATCCCCATGAAGCCTAATTTTCGAGACATTGCGTATTGGAAGTCAACGCTGCGCTTTGTCTACCAGAGCGACGAAATATAAATGTTTCATTTCTTTTCATGTTGCGTGGTCTTTACGAGGTTCAAAGTATATGTGTCACGCACGGCACGGTGACCCGTGACACGTGACACGCGCGGTAGTGATGCTCTCGTAGTAATATATGAGATACATGCAAATGTAAATAAATCTAAGTATTATTAAATAGACACGTCAGAGTAAGCGAATATCCTCAATGACACCAGGTTCGGGGCTCCCGAGCATTAGCATAGCCGGTTCGCCGACAGCGTACGGACATAATATATTCTACCTTTAATTATGTTTGCTTAAAAGCACACACGTCTATTTACTTTATTTATATTTCAGCTTCACGCTGTAATATAAATAAATTAATTTAAATAGAAATAAAAAGCTGCAGGAACAAATTTTAACGTCAATCGATAAATCTTAAATTTCTGCATTAGTAAATAAGGATAATAATAAAAATATCGTGCACTTAGAAGTGCTTTTCTTTTCTATATTCTAATGAAATTGATCATAAACTAATAAAAATGTAATGCAAATGGCAGTTTCAGAACAGCCACTAGGATTGAATCCCCGACCTTGATTTTTCCTCAGTTGATAGAGGTTATGAAACACGAATATAGGTCAGTATCAAGCGTAGTTACAGCCGGCGACGTCGGTGGTCGCGGGTTCACAAACCTATGTTTAGATGTAATGTGTCGACGGGCTGTGACTTATGACTTCGTGACTTCTTCATAAATGTGTGAACAGGTTGCTACTTTGTTAAAAAATTAATCTTTACATTTCCACGTCCACTATCGTCTGGTAACAAAACAAACCGCGGCGTTGTGTTCCGCCACTCAAAATGTAATGCCTCAAAAATAGGATGCTGGGTGGAAAACGGAGTGTTTTAACTCTAAGTTACCTCAGCCTTCTCTACAATAACCGAGATACAGTGTAAAGCTCAAAAAATCTTTAGACAATTTTTTGTTGAAGCCAATAATAATTATTATATCAAAATATCCGCTTCTATAGTCAACAGTTCTGTTCTTCTTTAGTAAACTTTCTCGTTCTAACATTTCTCTACTTTAGCATCTAGCGTTGTTTACTGCTAATGTAACTTTGAATATATATCTTTGTATGTTTGTATGTATTTGTGTATGGAAGTTAGTGTCACGGGCACTTAATATGTAATTAAAAGAATAAACATACCGCAGCGGACACCTCTCATTTATCATTTATTTGCAGGAAAAATGCTTATGCATATTTATGTATGCAAATAATCGATTAAACGCAAAAATGCAGAAGGCGTGTCATTAAATTTTATTCTAAGGCCATAATTTACAAAAAATATTAGTGTTTTAATTTTAATAGTTGACAATGAATTAGTTTCGGGTTGCCATCTTATTAACATTTCCACGCATTGTAACATACATAAAAGTGGACTATGCGAGTACTACCGTGCCGAGGATGAGCTCCTCAGTAAATGACACGTCCACGGACTACACTATACAAACTAAGGATTTGATTATTCGCTCTGTTTCTTAAGATGAGGTTAGGTCTCTGCTGCAAGCGTTTGCTGAATGAAGCTTCATTTTATATAGTTTAAATATTCTATTGAACCTGTGAGTTGATTACGTTGACAAAAATATCATTTAAGAAAACACTTACAAACACCTTTAAGAACTCTTCTACAATATACAATGTATCTGTTGTTGTTAAATTTCTTTTCAATTCAGCTTCCTTTGACATATTTGTTTGCTTGAATTCAAGTCTGTATTAATGATATAATAATAGTAATAATCGCTTTACTTCGGACATCCATAGTCCATATAAAATTTTGTTATTATACATTTGCTTAACCTACGTTAATAATTGATATAATTTATTATTTATTTGTATTAACATGGATATTATTCCAGTGCCTCCATAGTGGGCCTTCCATCTTACATGCCAATGTGCTGAGGCAATGAGGAGTGTTAGTGCTGCTCGTGACTCCACCTATTACAGAAGCGACCCGCTTCCGAATGATTGCGTAAATATCATCAACTCCTGCCTCCGCAAACATCGTTGACGCACTGCAGTGACGAGCCCTCCCTAGCACCGCCCTCAGCACATTGTATCTTGGCCGCGTAAACTAACGTACAATGTGCGAATCCACGCGCTGACATGTTTCCTATAACTGACAACGCCCCATGTCACTATCGTCAATCAGGCGTTCGGCGTTCGGTTACAATGTGACCAAATACTTCATTTGTACTCAGGTACTTGCTTAAGCGGAACACCATTTAATTCTAAATTTGACTAATATTTCCTCCAAACAAAAGAAAAACGCTCTTTTTACTATTGTATGAATATTTAACTTATAACGATATATAGTAATAGGTAATATATCGAATTTTCAAAAATAACTTTTTCCGCATATTATAATACAAAACGAAAGTCGGTGTATCTCTGAGCGAAACGTCAAGGGCCTCCTCTTACGGGAAGCGAGATCAAAGCTGTCTAAATACGGACCTGTCGAAGCTGCCAAAACTTTGCCGAAAAAAATCTCCCAACAAATACCTCTTCCTAATTGCCGGCTAATTCTGTTATCAACGTCACCAGGTCGTCGACATCTCTTATCTTTACTTCAGCTCTTCAGATGTGCCCACTTCCTCGATGGTCGTGCATTTGTCATATTGTGTGCAATATTTGTTGACTTGGTGGTGCTGAGTGTCTCCTGCCGGAGTATACTTGCTACTATGGATACTTGAGGACTCTACTCAACTTGAGCAAGTGACCTATTCTTCATTTCTTCGTGAAAGTCTTTAAATATAAGTAATTATTTAGAGAGAAGTTTTCAATCACTGCCAGTACCTGGTTACATTACTACATAATGAAAAACCAAACCTAACAGAAATACCCTAAAATTCATTTAGAACATTTCTACTCGTACTCATATTAAGGAGCTTGTTGGCAAAGGCGATGTTACATCACAACGTAAAGCATTACTTTGATGTAATATACGCACTATAGTGCGGAATAAAATATTCAAGAGATTATAAATATCAGTTCCTTCAAGTTAGTTTGAATATGAATACATGTAAATATCTCAGAGCCGGTAGCGCCGGAGCCGGGTCATGTAGCATGTAGAATGATGATCTGACTAATCATTCTATGAGGATTGTCAGAATTTCTTTTGGACGTTTTTTATCCTAAGGGCTCTTCTAATCGATGCATTGTTAGACCAAACACGACGAACTCATCATAGCAAGTACCAGCTTCAAAACGAGCTAAATGTAAAGGACAAAATGATTTATAACCAACTTGTTCCGCGTATCTCGTAAAACCTAAGGCATATGTAGAGCTAAGAATTAGAAATTTAAATAGAATTTTTTGATAGCGCTGCACGCTGCCTGCTCGTAAACCAGATGTATATCTCTGCGTCATTAGCGCTACTTAGCACATTTGTCGCAGTAATTAGACGAAAGTTGAGTCGTTCATTTTATATCACCGACAGATAGTGCTTCATTAGCAAGCCAGTTTTGGAAGTATTTATACCTACGAGTACTAGCCTGACTGATGGTGTCTACTATTTTTGGGTTATGGGTTCAAGTCCGTGTTGAGTTAAACACAAATAATCGTTTGGAATGGACTCTACATCTCAAATTTGCACATAAAGAGTCGAAATTTGAATTTGGACTATCTTTTGTTATTATAATTATAATATTTGAAATTATTTAAAAATAAGTCCTCGACAGTTAGGATAACATAACAGTAATCACAAGCGACGTATCACAACTCGTTACAAGCACACATCTTTAAACACGTAGTCACAGTTACGACTAAATTGTGGGTAACCGCGGCGTTGAGTTACGTAACTCAACATGCAAAAGTTCGAATTCGGCCGGAAATTATGTTAAATATTCCTTATCTTAAAAAACGTTTAGTAACGTGACTTGAAGTAACAGAATTATAAGCAGCAGTAGCAGCAGTATAGAGCTTCCAAAGTTCATTCCCCTACATATCTCAGAAACGTGAAATTGCTGCACATAAAATATCCGCGAAAGATTTACGATTATAAAATACCCCAATAATTACATACTATTGATTTATAATTAATACACTATGAAACTAGTAGTTTAAATTAATCAAATGATGAATAACTAATATTCATTTCTGACGGATTTGCTTATTATTTTCTCCTACCTGGTATATTTCTGCTATCTTGATTTTCCAGCCGAAGTCACACGCAGATCAAGAATTTATGTCGCAAATATTCTCTAGTAGCATAAACCTACAATCATCGTTAATTGTTAAATACAGGGTGGGCCAGAAAGGCGTGCGAATTTCAAAATCGGATTGATCGTGAGAGCGACGCGGGCCATAAAATTTCCATTTGTTTACTTTATTATAAATAAAGATTATCTTTCCTAAGCCTTGGAGTTTATTTTCAAGATTTTTTTAAATTCGCTTTCCTTAATGGCCCATCCTGTATAACTTGCCTACACTACGACAGTATCAACTTTATTTATGATAAATTACTTACTTTTAAAGATACTACTATTCCGCAAATAGCAAAAAAAGCAAAGAGAACCCAGTGTTAACGGGAACCCTGACGAAATACGCAAAATCCACGTTCCTCTAAGCTACGACGGCCTCTTAATTATATACCTATTATTAAATGTCGAATTAAAAATAGCCCAAAGCTAAAAATTGTTCAATTTCGTTGTATAGTAGGTTGTAAAAATAAAATAGATTATAAATTAAGGAAAAATGAATCCATTCCAGTCCATGACAAACTAGATTTACGCGGCTATCTGTCGTATTATTAAGATCAAAACAAATATATGTAGTATAATAATGAATAAGTTCAGTTTATGGCTATAGTGGTGCAGAAGCACAGCGTCCAAGTGTAAACGCGACATTTGTGGGTTCGACTTCCACTAGGGAGAAAGAAATATTTTGTGTTCTGGTTAGAAGTAAAATGCGGCGTTGAGCGCTGTAACGTAATGTCTTAATCTGGTGCTCTCTATCAAAGAGATGAGGTCTCGAGTACAAGTACATAATATATTTAAATATGAACACAACACTAGGTGTGGTCCAGAGACGAGCGCATCTCTTAATAAATAAAGCACTCACCTTGCCACGTTGTAATTAAAACAAAACGATATCGAGATAAATACTATTAAATTAAACTCGCACATTACAATTAAGTGCACATCTACTCGTACACGTACAAGTACCTAATGTTAGTTGTTTTCATCAGCTTCTCTAGTCGCGTACTCTAACATATAGAACCTACGATCAAAGATACGATCTATCATAACGTAGATATCACTCACGACCACACAGGCCTCCAATAACACCAATGACTTAAGACAATGCTTGTGAACTTCACTCATCAGATCCCAGTTCATTAACAGTGATAATAGAGTATACTAAAAGTAAACAACAATCAATATTTAGAGTGCAATGTAGTTCTCTTATTTGTAAGTAAACGAGTTCCCCAGCAGGTCTCGTAGGTCCCGCAGGTCCAGCAGGTGAGGCCGCGTGCGGTTTCGACTGTCAATAACAATCCATTCGACAATTCCTCGCTAATTCACCCGGTATCGGGTGTCTGATTGATGTCCGAGTTAACACGCGAGGGCGCACCCAATTATATTCTTAATTAATGTTGTGGTTTCGGGGTTGGGTTACGTGAGCTTCGGTGTTGACGCGCTATTAGCGTCACCTCGTCGCGGCCTGCGGGCTGTCGGCGGCCGGCCTTGGCAGACTGCTCCACTGTTTGAAGTTCACAGAGTAAACGCATTGATGATGACTTCTTTCTTTACTTTTTGATTAACTTTTGATATTATTCAAAAGATCATGTTATAAAAAATCCGTTGTAAGATTGTTATTAACTCACGATTTGACCCGAATATATTGAAGCGGAACTGTTAGCACTGGTATAATTAAGTTCCACTTAAATAACAAAACATCGAGCGATCTCTTCTAATTGCTTAAATATATGCAACTTCTGTCCGTCATCGAGTCGTACTGCTGGATTAGCACCTAATTCACTGAACAAAATATTCGTTAAGTAGGTCGAAATGAAATGTACCTGTCTTGTTTACTTGGATGTTGGCAATCATAACACGCTCGCACAATTTCACACAACATACAAAAGAGTAACCTTATAGGTTTTTAGTAATCGTTACTTTTTATAAATAAATTTTCTTGAAAATTGTCTTTACAAAGTTGCGAAAAATAAGTAAATCGACCGCGCACTCGCTGCACGGTACCGCCTATAGAGAGTCGACTGGTTTGTCGGTATTTCACAGTTTCAATAGAGAGAATCTTTTGAAATCCTCTTATCTAAGATTGCACCGTTATCGCGGCCGGCGTCCGTCCCGCGCCACCACCACCACCACCACCTTATCAGAAGCATCGTGGTTTATGCGACACTGAGACACGTCGTTGCCACTCGAGTGGCTCCTACCTCCTACTGCTCACATTTATATGTTTTTATTGTAGTAAGAAACTTTAAAAGGCTTTTAAAAATATATCTAATAACTGAGGCCATAGTGGCGCAAGGGCAAGAGTATGACTGTAAACGCGACGTTAGTGGGTTCTATTCCCTATATTTTCGCTTCTTCGCTCTGATACCAAGGAGGAAAGTGGGAAACGGAGTGTCTTAACTCTAGGTTCCTTTCGCCTGCTATATGCGGGAAACAGCATAAAACTAAAAATTAATTGAAAAATGTTTAAAACTTTTTTCAATTAAAATTAACAGCAATATTCATTGAAAAAAGTTTTTTGTACTGTTTTTACATCTTGCGATAACCAGAAAAACCTAGTGAAGTCTCAGTGCATTGAGTGTAGATGTCAAATAAGGACTCTTCGTATGACCAATTCAGGAAATCAATTAATTGTAATATTTACGTATATATTTGTACGTACACAGATGTTACCTTCACGACGTACACGTTACACTTAGCGACGTTAAGTTACTAATAAACAAAGAATTATTTTTTTTCGATACAAATTTCAATTTATCGGATTCGAGGAAATGTTTCAACTTGAAACCCATGAAATAATCCCACAAAAAAACATCGGCTCAAATAATTATTAAGCATTTCGGCGGGAAATCGATTAGTTGTTTTAGTTTCGGCGAACACCGGACTGACCGTCATCGCTGAGACAGGAGCTAACGGTGCTTTGTGATCGGACACGTCTTCTGCGTTTTATGATCTACTGACTAGGACTAGACAGGCACAGGTGTTGCCGGGGCCAAGTAAAATCATGAGTTAGTTAATAAAATCAGTCTCTGCAGCAACACTCTTTATATTCGAGGTGTACCGCCTGTTGGCACAGACGGCCGACAGCAGACGCGGTCTGACCACTGTCCTCTGGAACTATTTTTTGCTGAACTAAATCTTGATCTCGCCGTCTAAATTAAATATACATTTTGACAGTTGACGTTCTGATTGTTTTTGTGTTGATTTCTCACTCGAGTGAACACGTAAATGTTAGTACACTCACTACGAGTCCTCTGCGTTGTTGCTTAATACAGCTATTGTAATCTTTCAAGTTGACATCACACTCGTGCTCCAATAGCAAAAGTTGTCTTAATTCTATGACATTTTTTGTCTAATTTTGAATGCAAGGACATGTAATAATTTTTTTTATTATGATTCTATTTTTTTCAATTATTTATGATATATTTTCACCAATTTTGAGGGTTCCGTAGCTCAAAGGGAAGAAATAGAACCGTTAATGATCACTTTGTTGGCCGTCTGCCTGTCTGCCGACATCTCGGGACCACGTGGTAACTCCAAGCTAAAATTATTATCGCATACTCAAATCCCTTACAGCAAAGCGAATTTAGGTAAACATTAAACAAATATCTGAGGCATAAGGTGGTACAAATATCTTAAGTAAATGCACACCAACATGAATGTAATAAAATGTTATTTACTAAAGTTAATTAGAAAGAAGCTAAGAAGCTGGTCCCGAGTCCGCGCGAGTACCTACATACTCGTACAGATGTGCTCGTTTACGTTAACTGCCGTGATGCAGTGCTTAATTAAATAAAACTGTTTCAATAATTAACACCATGTGCTTTCTACTTATAAATTACTGTCGTTTTGACTCTACATTATTATAATTTTGAAGAAAAGACCATAATCATTTAAAATTAAATATTGTAAAGGTACACTTATCAATTACTCTCTTATTTTTTATAACTATTCGTTTAAAACTATTTAGTCGGTAGCGTAAAACAAGTAATATTAAACTTATGCAATCCTAATATAATGATCCTAAGAATTGACCCTGATTGAGTAAGGTTCTGTTTCTGTGGGAACAAACGTATCGTTTCGTACAATAATTGTTTCTGACCCCACTTCGTCGGTAGTGGTAGTGACTCATCTACAGCGATCGTTATTTGCCTTCTGAAACCACTTAACTAGGAGTCGCCGCATCACTTACCCTCTCGAAGTGCTAACGATTACCATCAGATGTTTAGTTTGATAATTGGTTGACATTTAATTTGCTTTTGTATGAGTATCAGATGTAGGGTTGTGCTGAAATATTGATGATGAGAACCACCACATGTCTCGCGGACTTGTAGACCGTAGGAGTTTATGATGCTCAGCTTATTCGGTGACTTCTACAAACCTTTGATTGTGTACAGCGCTCTAAAATGGTCATGAACCACTTATTTTTACCTACCATACTCTTTTAGTAATATATAAACTAATAAAGTTCAGAAAATTTATGTCAGCTTCACGCTGTATCCTGCACAGGCAGCTAGGTAGGCAGAGGGAACCTAGTGTTAAGACACTCCGTGGGGAACGAGGATTATTTATGTATATTATAAGAATTAATTTGTGTCTATAAGACTTCCGCATTTTAATTGAATATCTATACAGTGATATCTTTGAGAGTAATATAAAAAGAAAAAAAAATATCCATTTGTCAAATATTAATGAAACATAACAAAACAAAAAGGATTTTGACGTAGTAATGAATACGTCGGTAATCCAGGCGCAGTGTTTTAAAATAACCGTCCGGATTTAGAGCGCCGCACAAAATGGACTTCAGTTTACAGTTCATGTTATTTTATTACGCAATCGCATCTGAGCGAATTCCAAAACAATCTAAGTTTCTCGTCGCTCCACAGTTTGCATGATGCAACATGATGCATGCGTGCACACAGTAAGAGGTGTTTGTTTGTCTGTTGCAGGTCGGGCATGCGCGCGCAGTAGGGCGCTGCAGGGCGCAGCGTGACGGCGGGGCGGCGGCCCCCGGCGCGGCGCTCGCGGCCGCTGCGGCTGCTGCTGGCGGCGCTGGCGCTGGCGACGTGCGCCGCCGCGCCCCCCGAGCCGCGGGCGCAGCGCTCCGCCAACTTGTCGCACATCACCGGCACCGGCCGCACCATCCAGATGTTCCTCAAGAACCGCTACCTGCAGCTGCTGCCCGACGGCACCGTCAACGGCACCACCGACGCCGCCAGCGTTTACAGTGAGTACACCACATTGTAATCAGGAAACTAATTGATCGCTCTCAATATAATTGTAACAAACAAACAGCTGCCAGTAACATTGTATATCCATTACGCACACATTACGGTGTCAATAATCTCGCAACGGTCGTTGCGGCTCTCGTTGCTCTCGTTGCTCTCACTGCGCTTACTGCATGCGCAATGTATATAACATGACACCATGCTTCCGGAGACATTGTGGCGACCGCGGGAGCAACCAGGATATATGAAGTGAAGTGAGCCGCCAGCAACCAACCATATTTAGTTTGGCAGTCTCTTCTTGTTTATGCAAAAAGCGGTCGTTAAATACACTGTTCCTTAATTAGCTTTCGGCTTTAGTGGTTTGGGACATTAAAACTTTAATAGCTTATTATGAATAATTTAATTTCGTATAAAATATAGCAGCGACCGACGCGCGTGACAGGCTTTTGTCTATTTTAAAATTTATATAAGAACATAAAACATGAGTCGCGGGAAACGTTTACGTGGGAACGCGGTTAACATAATTAACATAAAAAATAGCAAATTCGAACATATGTAAGCTGGAACCAGTTTTTTGCAAATGAGTTCGTTATCTAACGTGCGCGCAGACGGCGCGCAGACGCGAGGCGCCTTGCTGGTGCTGATAGGGGCCTCTGCAGCAACATCGAACTGTAGGTAACAATATGTTCTTATATCAGCCAGTGTCTAGCCAACTAATGTTTAGTACTGACGATCACGTCTGCTATGACGCCTGGTTCACAGTACCTACGGGATCTGAAATTATAATCTTCGTAATTACACGTTAGTTGTTTAACTGTCAAATTGTAATAATGACTCAATTACGATGTGTATCTCATCGCGCGTCGGGCCTCTGGCCTCGGGCTTCGGGTCTCGCGCTGGAGCCTCGGTGGTCTGATGCGGAGATACCACGACGCTCCTACGAATTGTACTGGTATTGTCTGTTGATGGACACGAAACTTACATTCAAGTCAATAAATATAATTAAATCAATGAATGTTAAGTCCGTCCAGAGTGATTTAATGAGTGTGAGAAATGAGGAGCTGTTCTAATTTGTGCTATGCACAACCACACAAGCTATCGAAAAACAAAAGCATGAAATTGTAGTGACAGCGTAAATCATGGCACCATTTTCTGTAAATACACTACATAGTTAGTGGTGAGTTCCTTCGAATTGATGAAAAAAAAACAATTTGAAATAATCAAAACTATTTATATACCTATTTATATATCTGAGGTTCGCAACAAACATTTATATCATTAATTAAAAGACAATAACTATATTCGGAATAGATAAATTTTTAAATGTCAAGTTCGGCTAATTTTCTAAGCAAATCGCTCGCGATATGCAAAACGAGGCTGTTGTCCACGGCTCTACCTCCCGCCACTATAATAGACGACAACGTTTAAGTAAATAACGACATTAAGATAATATTTCAATTTATCTTAAACTTCTTGGTATTTATTGCAAAATATTATTAAAACAGATGTAAGATAGTATCGAAAATAGAGATGTCAACAAGGTGACAGTGAATTAAAGTGGGAATATTGATTTTTCTACGTTTTCATCCAACAAACTTGGAAATTTACAGAATAATACGAATATGAATTTACTTAAGTATTTTAGCTTGCTACTGTACCCTGCATATATTAGGATAGGCTAGAACTGCTCCCTATTCACCGGCGGCGGATCTCAACGCCGCGTTTCATGTTGTTGTTAGGGCAAGGAAATAGCTTATTCCCCCAAATGGAAGTCGAACCTACAACCGTCGCGTTTACCGATACTGCGACGCGAAGTAATTAAAAAAAATGCATTTAGGAAATA
>JAEBDU010012291.1:0-11712 GCA_016802625.1 Heliconius numata | reverse complement strand
GGGGGGGGGGGGGGGGGGGGGGGGGGGGGGGGGGGGGGGGGGGGTTATATCAACGACGAAACGTATAAAACTCATAAAAACATAATTTTATCGAATGACATAAAAAACAAAGTAAGCGAGTAATTTTTTATTTGAAATGCGTAAAATAAATATTTGACTGGTTCTCGGTGGTGCCGGTGGTGGTCGCAATATTTATGCGTTTCTTATAATTTATGTATCTCAATTAGGAATCTGGCATTTTCATACACAAATATGCAATAATATAAATATATCTGGTAATAGCATGTTCACTAAGTACCCACGTTGGTTCATAAAAAAAAGTCCTATATATTATTTTAAATAAATAGTATCGATTTATGGGCTATGGCTGGTTTTTGTAGGGACCCGCAGAAATACACAGAACAGAGGATAGATAAATAGTAGACTTGGAATATGTGCAGTACGTACAAATATATTATAATAAAGTGTAGAGCTGAGTACAACTCGCAAAAACGGGAAAATATTAAAATTCTTAAATTAAAACTCGCTCCATTTTTTCTCGGAAGTAATTTGATCGATTGAAAAAAGAATGTAATATATAATAGTACATTTATTTTGGACTTTAGTACGAGCGCCGTAGGACGTAGCGGGGTGTTCGTGACGGGCGCGTTGCGTGGCGAGCGCGGGGTGGAGGCGAGTGGGGGGGGGAGTGGAGGAGAGTGGAGGAGAGTTGAGCTGAAATGAAAGCCGCAACGAATTACAATAATTATTACTCATTTGTTTGGGCCCTGACTGCTTTGCGATGTTACGTTTAGCTTGTTCTGGAAAGTAAATACAATAACCCCGATACGATAAAAAGCGACGCAACGTTTGAGGATTCAATTTACACTCGGAGAAATGAATTGTTTATATTTTCTAGCTCTGGAATACGATAAAGCGTGGCGTTAAATTCTACCTCTCATCATGCAATGTCTCTAAATCTAAGGGAACATGGAAAACGGAGTGTCTTGACATTAGGTTCCCTCTGTCTACTCTGCTGTGTGTGGGATACCGCAGGAAGCTAATGAGTGACGACCCCGAAACGTCTCAGAAAACGACTCAGACTACAGGTTATCTGATAATTTACATGTTTAAATATTTCAATGATATTTTTTTATTTTCTCGCAATTTACGCATCATTGTAATATTATATATGTTACATATAAGTTAGGATATAAGAACCAGAGAGAACTCTGAGAACACCGCAACTCCTCTATTTAGAGCTGAGCATGAAAACCTAGTGATCCCTGACCTGTTCACCAAGTCTTTTAGTGATTCATTCTTGTAATGGCGTGAGCTTGGGACATCTAATATCTTACATTTGAATAAGACTGCAGCAATCATGAATGCTATGTGGAGTGGATCCTAAACCAAGCGGCGCTCATAAACCACGTTACGCGCCGTTCCTTTAAGAACTGATCGGTTTATATCTTGGGTTCTTCTAAACAATAAATTAGGGTGACGTTTTCACTTTCATAATAACAAGAGAAGCTCTTATTAAATTTGTCAGTAAATCGAAAATTCTTAAAAACGTATAAAAATAAAAAGATTGTAGCGGGATTTGCCCCTCTCCCCTCCTAGGTTCCCAAGTTGGTATAAGCCCACTGACCACAATTTTTTATATATTTTCAAAATGTATTTTATTTCCTAAGTTTGGAACAACACTGACTGCCCTCCATGTTTACGAGCGTGGTAGTACATAAATCCCCGCGACTTGTGTCCTCGCGTAATCGTACATCAGCAGCGCGGAGGGCGGAGGGCGGAGGGCGGAGGGCAGTGGGCAGAACAATACGAGCGCAGTATTTTGTTGTTTTCAATATTTTTGGCCTCTTCTCCTCGATATATTGACGCATTGTCTCAGATTGCATCTCCAACTAGAAATAGAAAGCTGAGTTAGTATAAACTTATATTTTAAACTTTACCAATCATTTTACAATATCAGTTCTCCGTACATTAACTTTGTGAGACACACAGATAAATCATGTTTTTAAAGTTTCTTAATCTTAAAAAATCGCTCGCACATTAACATAATAATATTAACGTAACTTTGAAACTAGCGAGTATCTCGTTGAAGGTTCATCGTTACACTAGTCAATTATTCTATAATGGTTTTTATTCAATAATTAATTTAAATTTTTACTTCTTTTTTCAAAATATTTATGTAATGTGGATGTGCTTTATGCGCTTGAGAGGAGACTTCTGCCACAATGTTTGTTGTGTCAAATCTGTTTTAGTGATAAAGCACTTACGAGAGCACTTACACTTACGCGTGCACGAGACCGTCCTCGAGGCTCACGTAATAAAATAATTAAATATAGTTCTAACACTTCGAAGACATTCCAAATGGTGACCATTAATTTAATAAAAACTTGGGACAACGGTGACTATGATTTGAAAAGTATTTTATGAATAAATGTTTTTTTTTCGGTTGGTTAGATTGGTTAGTCAGAGTGTGGCATTAGAGAGGGACCTAGTGACTTACCACCGTATGTGACGGTCACTTAACCCCCAATGACAGTCTTTACGTAGAGATGTCTACCGCATTTATCCCGGGAAGTCTTCTGGGGAACTTAAATACCATCCACACCATCTGGATACGTGGCACTCTACAACGCATTACCTTAAGATTTTCTCTGATTTTGTACAAGTATACGATACTTATGGAGTATAGAATGCAAAGCGATGACAATAGTCAAGACAACAAGTTAGATTTCTGTTGTCCTACTTTTGGCTACTCTGACAAAAACGAAAATGGCGGTTTCTACGAGGAATAGTACGAAAATATATGAAGAATGCCAGCGGACGTAGCGAGTGCTGAGTGCTGAGACGGAAATATACGCGACCGCCTTGTGTCTAGACTAGAACATTTGCAAATTATAAATTAGTGTTACTATTGTAATATACAGGTCATTCTCCTGGTAATGTCATTATTCTGGTTTTCTTCAGTTTTAACTTTATTTTTCATATTTTAAATTATAAAATTGCGTGCAGCGTTGGTCCAATTATTTCGCAAAATTGCCAATTTTTTATACGCTTAGTGGCTACACTAGAAGCTTAAAAAAGTCTTAGATATTTAGATCATCACAAGTGTGGGACGAACGCAACGATCATTATGAATGATATTTATGGCACTCCATAAAAGAAAATTTAGAAAATCGTTTTCGTGATCTTTTATACTTTTACCATTAGAACATTAATAGACTAGCAACTGAAACACAATAATTACATACGTATGTATGATACATACATCGCCTCACGGCGTAGTCGGAGAGGACGGAGCGCCAAACGCTACGATAATTAATTTACTATAAAATTTATTTATTCGCCTTCTATGTATTACTTTCTTAATTACCTTAACTAATTTATATGTAAAAACAATTACTAAGAATAAAGTAAATCAGTGCCATTTATGATTTATACACACATTTCTATATTTTTTCAAATATTTACAAAATAGTAGTACTATTATCTATACTATTTCATTTTATGATCACAACCCAGCACTAGGTCTTCTCGGTAGCATGTCGTAGTTTTTACTTAAACTTAAGAAAAGTAAATAAATTTTTGTGTTTATTTTCAAGACGAGCAGATTTAACTGTACGATACTACACCGAGAATCCAACAGTTTAAAATAATTGACTAATATAAAAATTTCGGTTAGAATATTAATATCTAAATTATCTATATAAAAGCTTTGGTGTGATGTAGCACTCATTACTCACATATTTTGGGTTATGTACCGAAAAAGAAAAAATGGATCATTTATAGGATAACTTTGTCGTCCTCCGCCTGTCAAGACTATTTGTCCCGAGGCTCGTAGAGATGTCAAGAAAACAGAAATTAATATCAAATATTCTACGGTCTCTTAGAGCACAGAAAAATAAATCTTCTGAGTCTACCGAATCAAAGGATAGAAACATTCGTCCATTGTTGTTGTTGAAATTTTAGATCTACAGAATGTAAAATACAAACGGTTCGAAGAAAAACCGAAAACTGAGTTTATTGTAACGAAAAAAACATTACAAACTTATAATTCTAGTTTATTTCTAACAAAATGAGAGCGTACGCCCCGGAGAGTTAAATTTGTCAACTTTTATAAGTTATGCTTTCTATTGCCTTACAACACTGGAATTGGTACGGAACCCGCGGTGGGCGTGTCTGACTCGTGCTTGACCGGTTGTGAAAATGAACTTATTAATTTCCACAATAATTAGACAAGTACGTCAGGGACGAGGCGCGGACGAGGCGTGGGCTTGTCCAAGAAGTTGTGACTGTAAAATATATCCTAATTTAATATTAGATACTGGAGCTATAAATTATTTACACTTGGAACTTAGGAAATACTTAACGTGTGTCGAGTGCTTTATATTGCATCAACAACAAGACAAGCTTCATCACTTCCTTAATTAGAACGTAACTTGTGTGATTCAACCTAATGAACATTGAAGCATGAAGCATAGACCTGCACGAGGATGTGGCGAGACAGAGGCTATTTGTGATAGACAGACGAACACACAGGCGTTTGTTTTTTTGCGTAAGTTAATTGATTTTCTTCTTCCCATTACAATATCCTATTAAAGATATTTTAAGCTTCTAGATAAATTATATTTCAACTGATTACTTAAACCATATTTATGTAACTTGTAGTTACATATATCAATGAGTTAAAATTGCATTGAAGAAATTTTATAAAATTGACTAGACAGCTAAAATGATCAAATCATACTTACAGCAAGCTGTCAATAAGAGGCCCTAATGGCAGCTTTGAGGAGTTTATGTCTCTATATGATAGTTTAGGGTTTGATCCCTTAAGCAGGAACAGAGCTAGACGTATTCAGAAAGTTGTCATCTATTCAATATAAAAGATTTTTAAAAATCCGCAAATTGAGAAACAAACTGATATTTCGCTAAAATGTCCTTTCCTACTCTACATGATGTAAGACATTCATGATACTCGCAACAAGATAAGAAAAAAAGAGAGATAACATTCAGCGAGGCGTCCGCACCAAGTGACGATCGATGCACGAAAATAAAACAAGCCCCTAAGCCTGTGATCTCCGCTGGAGTGATGGAAGGACCGCAAAAAACCTAATTAGACAGCGAGTGAGGAAAACAATAAATTTCCTCGTCGGATTCATCGCGCCCGCTTTATATAGACATCAGCTCGGGCGTGGACCTGACTGCGGGCTGCGGGGTGCGGGCGGCGGGCGGCGGGCTGCGGGTTGCGGGCTGCCTCCATTGATGAAACGTTTATTGATGGCTTTTGGACTTAAATCTATCGATCGACTTGTATATCTTAACTCACTGAGTTTTAATTGAGGTTGACTTTGACATTTATATGTAATTTTTTTAACCAACTTGGATTTGATTCCATTCTTCTAGACGTCTAAAGCATCATCTATTAAAAAGTATAAAATCATTTTTCTATAAAGAACAATATTTTTTTATTTTAGTTTCAAGCTGTATCCCGTATATATAGCAAGGTAGGCAGAAGAAGCCTAGTGTTAAGAAATTCTGTTTCCCATTTTCAGTTCAATTTTCAGACTGCCGCCGAATGATAATCGAATTGAACGATTGAAACGATTGAATTGTAGTTTATCTACACACAATTAGGTCGAAGGAAATGTCACAGCGTCTGGCGCTCGTCACCGTCACAGCGCACCAGTCGGCACCAGCGCGGCGAGTGTCGCAGACGAACAGAGAGACTGTTTCGTCGTGACCACGTCGTGTATAAATACTCCTCGAGAGTAGTTTGCGAGAGTGAAAAAAGAACAATACATTATGTAATGGCCAGCCAGCATCTATATTTGGAGGAGTGAGGCAGCTTCAACAACACTGAGATTAGGGATAAAGTAGTAATTGTATTGTAGGTACGTTACTTTAGTTTTTATATACATAATGATGTGCCTACATGTCGACTATGCTATATGCTTGTAACGTCTTAGGAAAATTTCCAAAGTTTCTAAAATAAAATAAAAACTGAAAATGTGCATACTATCTTTACACAAAATATTAACCGCTCGTTAACGACTTGCTAAACTAAATATAAATAAATCGACAAATTAATTCCACGTGCCGAACCGAACGTTAACCGCGAGGAGGCAGGGGGAGGCTGAGGGAGGCTGAGGGAGGGAACCTCTCGATCGCAATTAGTCGTAACTCGTAAGTACGTCGAGTGTAAGAATGCTGTAATTGTTTAAAAATGCCTAAACGACTCGCGCCATATGTGGCCACCGCGCGTCCTGCCCGCCTGCCTGCGCCGCCCGTGGCCCGCACTGACAGTACTGACGGTACTGTCAGTACTGACGGACGATGGTAAAGACCAACAGACTGGAGATGTGGTACTTTATTGATGTATATGTATAAAGATAAAAAATACTTTAGATTTTTATCAATATCATTGATAAACTTACGATAGCGAAACTCTTTATAAATAAAGCAAACAATTAAATGTAAAATTAATTGAACAGAAATTCCCAGTTAAAAATAAAAAAAGACTTAAAAATAAACTATGTAGGTACCTTCATTATTTAATGCGGTTGGATATTTTCATTAGTACGAATTTCATAATGCAACATAATCAAATTACGAAAGAGGCCATTACAACTATAGGAAATTCAATTTGTGCATAAATAGGTAATTTTGACATTGACGTGATAGCGGGCCCCCTGACGTGACAGTGTTGTGACTGAAACAGACAAGTAATGAAGTAAATGAAATGCAGGAACTATTTATCAGCAGTGACATATTGCAAGGTGTCGAGCGCGCGACGTGCCCCACATACGATTGTTTACAGCGCGGACAGTACGTACGAGTATTATTACCTAATTGATATTTAATATTATCTGAATTTAGGTCCTTATTTATAAAACAGTTCAATATTCAATTAATTTTAATAGGAATATTTTCATTTTAGTATATTCTTCAAAACAACTAATTAAAACCGCTGGAATTTCTACTAAGTTTTCATAGAATAATATCAATCAATGCCAAAAATGGAGAATAAGATTATAATAAATCTTACACAAACAAATTCAAGAGCATGAAGTGGACGTCTCCGCCGACTCAAGAGTGGACGAGTGTTTGCCGAGTATCAAACAGAGTGACACGTACGGTAAATTACACTTATAAATAATATAAGTATTCTTAATGGACTCTTACAAGGTTTTATTATTCTTTTTTCTTTTGGAATATTACTTTTTCCTGTTAGTTTCCTTTAACAATAAGTGTAGTAGATTTATGTGAAGTGTTTATTTGCCAAGTTCGCGACATCCTGCTGGCCCGACATCGTTGACCCAGTACTGATGCAGTATCGGGTTCGAGTAATTATTGGCAGTCGCTGGATATCAGATGTAACGACACACGAGCACGTCTGCTCTGATTGGATCCCTCCTTTGGCGCACTTTCATTATTTTTAATTTAGTTTTAATTTAGTTTAATTTAACTGTAGCTCAGATTACGGTCGTTAAACGATAACTTACGAAGTTACTCGTACAACGATTATTTTCCATACGATGGAAACGGCAATAGAAATAATCTATTTTCATTGCAGATCATATTTTAATTGTTATAGGTACTAGATTGTCCAAAAAAATATATTTAAGTCTTACCTCAATATATCTGATACGCCTATTAGATATATTTAGGCTTTTATAATTTTCGTATCCAGAAAACATATTATATTAACCGCGCGATGGGTGAACTGCAACTATATGTGAATAAATAAAATTTGCAGATTCGATAGTTTGTGAGTAAAAATATATCAGTTGCATTTATTTGCATCTTTAGCGCTGCCTGTTCAGTTCGTTCGTTGAGAATCGTTCGTAAGTGTGGAGGGTGTCGAGGGTCACCTTAAGCTGCTTACTGTGAAGTGCCACATCACGCTTCCTTATTACCAGACATAAGTTACGCCGCTAAGGGTTTGCTGGCCGATCTTGTGAGATGGCTTTTCAATTATTAGTTGATCTATTAGCTAATGGCTGTAGTAATAAACCTAAGGTATGAGTATGTATGTAGTTCATATTTCGGGTCAAGTGAAAGGTTATCATGCAGTAACTTCGAAGTGGGAAGTCAGTCATATTCGTTCGTAAATTTTTTTTAATTTAAAAAAAAAAAGGTATAATGAAAGGTCAAGAGAATTAGTATTATTTGGTAATGTTGTATATAAAGTGCAAAAGTACTTACATAATTATATGTTCACATTCTAAAATTTTGCTAATTCATATCAGAAACATAACAAAGAAACCAACTGATGTGATATTTAAAACTTTGAAGAGTTTGGCCACATTACCTGACGGCGGCTCTTTTGGCGACATCCTACATCTTCACGTCGAACATGAAGATGCACTTTGTTATCTAATTTCAAATACTAATCTAACCTATTAAACAACAATTAATACAATATGTGGCGAGTGAGTCCGCGCCGGAGTACGGGCCGGAGGTCACATATTTTAGCTTATTTTTAAAACTTGTGTTTTCAACTCATTGCGGGTAAATTCCTAATGAAATGAATGAAATAATCCTGATCGATTTATAGATCTTGCCATTTTACTTTGTTACGTAGAACTGCCGTCGTGTTCATAAGACAACTTGGCAATTGGCTCTCATACCTATACGTTTTCAGTTCTTTTGGCAGATACTTTTATTTAAAATTTTATAATTACTATGATCCTCTCGTGAACTACACAATTATTTATTTCCTAATTTGAACTACTGCCGTCCTAATAACGTTTTCATTTTTAAGATTTTGATTTATACATTGAAAATGTAGTCTGACATTCTAGTGAAGGCATTCAGTCCACACTTGATGTACTATACAGAGATTCCGCTTATTTCTGGTTAGTTGGATTGCAAGACCTATAATGAAAATAAATAATTTTGTCAGACGCAATCTGTAACATATTAAGCCTCATATGAAATATAGGAGCAGTTCACATTGTACACCACGAGGCATTACCATGTCGAATGTAAGGCGAAGGCTGAGAGACAGGTAAAAAGGAGCTCCACTATCAGGGTCTATTTTTGCATCAAAGTCCTACTATATACGGTATAGTCACATACATCACGGTAACGAATGCGACGTGGGTGGGTTAGGGAATGCACATAAAACTATAATATGATTAAAATCACTTAATATTTCGTTTTATATTTTCGTACTTACACTAAACTTTTGTTCATATATCTACATAAAACTTTATGCATCTCTCACATAGTAAGCAATCTAGTGTTAAGACACTCCGGTCTCCGCCTACTTCTTTAATCTCACCTTATATATAAAACTGAGGTTCTTTAAAGACCTAAATAGAATTAAAACTCCGACTAATTTACTACTTTGAATGTATTTAAAATTTCAACGATTTCGTCCCCACATAGTGTTGAGTGTTGACGTTGACGCATCGCTCCTTCAGTTCCAACAAATTATTCTAAATGTGTTGTTTTAATCGCGTCAATATTCCCACGAGCGCTGTAACGTGATCGCGGCCGCCCCGGCTGGCACATAAATAGTGAAACTCTTCGCTTCATTAATATCTTTGATGATAATCAGGACAGTCAATAGCTTACAGATAAACTTAGTTTTATAAGCTCTATAGTTTATGAAAACGTTTCATTTTATCACTATTTTTGTTTAAAAGTCTATTAACTGTTTTGTAACTGTTGTGAGTTAGCCGCTGCCTGCCCTGCTGCGTGCATCGTGCGGGATACAGCGGGAAGCTGATTTTTTTATAACTATAGCTTTATTGAATTCATTGAAAATGTAACGTCACATCATTCTCATCTTGTCTTCTCATCTTTAAATCTAAAACTCACTAAACATCAACACGCTAAGCAATAAAATAAGCGCACAAATATGTAACTAGAGTAGACCTTACATTAGTGACCTTCCATGAAGACAGATTATGCTTTTAAATATAATAATGGGGCTATCAAAGCTCAATGACAGAGTAAGCTCAAACCCCAAGTGTGTAAAATATTCAGGAACATAATACTGACGATCGATGTGAAAGGAGCTTTATAGTCAATAAATAAACTTAGTTTCTCAATCGAGCCTCTTTGTAGCCTTCATCGAGTCCATGAAGTACGGGCGTCTACTGGAGATATGATTTACGTTGGCTTTGATTATTAATATCAAATGCTTCTGTAATGTTTTATTTTTAGACATTTATATAAAGTCATTTAATTTTATATATTTCCTACGCATAATATTATTTTTTATATGTATCCCACATAGCAGGGTAGCTCCGCCAAGCCGCAAAACTCGCTTTGGGTTAAGCTGCTTATAGACGTTTAAAATTAATGAAATATGTTCTATATATTTCTACAACCGAATTTTTTATCGAAGACCGTCGTAAAGCCTTGTCAAGGAATTTATTGAGTAAATATGGTCTATATACATAGTCATTGTAATAACGATCTACTACACGAGCAAAACATCGCTCAAAGAGGTCTAACATTCAAATAGGTTACAATGACAATAAAGTAAACATAGATCCTTCAATAAATCATGAGGCTCCTTAAATGGGGATATTTATTTTATGTATGGAGGTTATAAAAAAACTAATTGGATCGTCCGTCGGTGCGCGTGCGCCTCTGTGCGCCTCGCCGCCTGACAGCTGACGACTTCATCTCAATCTTCTGAACAAATGTACACTACAATGCTATTTTGGTTTGAAGCCAATTATACTGATATTGCTTGCTTTTGGAACTTTATATATTTTTTTAAGAAACGAAGTAAAATGTTATTGTTTTAATTTAATGAATTTCATTTTATGTCAAACGAAGCGGCCGACAGATGAATTGTTTTTATTAGTGTTTAAGTGTGTGTTTATGTATATTTTCTAGAGAGAAGAAAAAGATCTAGAGAGAGAGATAATATTTCGTTTACTTTAAACTATAAAATATTTTGTCGAACAGTCTAATAGGTAGCCGCGCGGCATCAACGGGACTGGCCTGTTTGTGTAGAGTCAGTGGAGCAGCGAGCAGAGAGCAGCGCGGGTGACAGTGGCTAGTATTGTTTCGGTGAAAGCGCTTCTTTGTTATATTTTTCCAATCGATTTCCTGTTTCAATCGAAACTCGACGAGTGATGTCCTTCTTTTCACATTCCTGCCCACGTCCAGTAGGGCGTGACATATCCCACTGACCACGTGACACTAAGTACCTATCTAAGAAATATTTGACATTCGGTTAAATTCAATTCGTTATATTCATAAATTGAGGAATCGGAGATCCTAGTGACGTATTTCGTAGGTTTTTGGACCTTTTTCTTATAATGCGAGGGACGCAAGAATATCGAAAAGAAACTTGTTGTTTGACAAGCGCTGTTTGTGGACAATCAACAGACGATTCAATAAACCAGTCAATAATAAATAAAAGATAATTCATATATAATTTTCGCAGTTCTCCGTTATCAAAGACGACGAATATTTATCCGTGTGTCACGAAAACGCAAAGTTTAATAAATATAAATCCACCAAAGATGTATCTCACGTGAACTTCAACTTAGGATATCGTCATTTGCATAAGCTGCAATATTACAGATTATTTTGGTTCTTAGTCGTGAATGAAATCATTCAAATCTCCAAACTAAATTGTCTGTCTGTTTGCGAATAATTTTGGCAGATTTACATACAGCACGGGCACGGTGGCGGTCGTATGGTAATTTTATCAAGATGATGATGTCAGAACAAGTTCGAGAG
>JAEBDU010012290.1:0-27495 GCA_016802625.1 Heliconius numata | reverse complement strand
TATAAAAAAAAGTACAAAAAAAAATTTTTTTTTTCAAGTATTTTTTTAAATTTATCATCTTGATTGATGAGTTAGGGACCAATAAATAAAAAAAGAGTGCGATAGGAATAGAAATACGGTGAGAGGAATATATGCAATTCTTAGGTATATTAAACTTTATCGATCAATTTCTATTACTTCGGTTTGCGGAATTTGTCAGATTATATGTTTTTCGTAATCCTTGAATGATTCCCTTCCAAATAAAAAAAAAATTAGCCGCGCTCGAGAATGTCCAGATAACGTTTTTTTTTTACAACTTTGGAGCCCTCTCCCTTCTTTGCGTCACTCTCAAATTGTCAGATTAGTGGAATATACACGATTTAGCATGTAACTAACTTACCCTTTTTTTTTTTTTTTTATATGGTAGGGGAAATCTTTAAAAAGATACCCAGTTCTTGGGGTAAAAACTAAGTTATGTGGGATTCGTACCCACTAAAACCCCTCCGTTTGTCGATCCTCAATACGACAGAAAGGCAACGGGAAATCGGATGAACCGCATCCGCTACCCTCATGTATTTTCATAATAATCTACTAACCTGCTGAAATTACTCAGTCCCAAGACTAAGTAACCCCCATTCAGCGTTCGCCTAATGTTATATTAAGCCCCTGTGCTTGAGGCAGAATTGACGGGATGATTAACGGCGTTCTCAAAACGACGTTAATTTCTGCGTATGGAATCGACCCTCTGTCGATTCCGTTCCGCAGCCTCCTTTTGCAACATTACTGTTTCGCAAAAGGAAACTACAGCTTCCCACGACTCCTCATCACATAGCATCTTGGCCACTACTAATGGCAAAGAGAGGTCCTGACCCAATTTCAAAATCATCGGTCTTCGATATTCGTCCCAGGCCGAACACTCTTGAAGAGTGTGCTGAGCGGAGTCCTGCTCAGCTTCACAATGATGGCACTTCGGAGTTGACTCACGTCCAATTTTATAAAGGAAATCACCGAAGCAACCATGGCCAGTCACTACTTGTGTAAGTCGATAGGTCATGCGTCTTTTCCTTCTCATCCAGGCTTCAAAAGATGGTAAGATTGCCCTAACGACCCGTTTACTAGCATATCGCTCTTCGTTTAGCCGGGTGTACCATGCGACAAATGCAACTTTCTGCTCTTTTTGCCTTACCTCGCATAACCCATTCAAAGATATCAACCCAGACGACTGACGTAGGATGCGAATCTTCTCGAAGACTCTCGCATCCATATCTGCCAAAATATCTAAGGGTGGGAATCGCGAAAGCAAAGTAGCCGCCTCAAAGGATATAGTTCGATATCCTCTAACAATTCTAATCGCCACTCTTCGTTGCAGACTATATATTTTAGTTCTGTTGCGTCTAATAGAAAGCCTGTGAAACCATACCGGCGCGCCGTAAAGGACTATGGAACGCACCACACCTGCATACAGTTTACGAACTCCCTCATTTGGTCCCCCGAGATTAGGGAGCAATCTATGCATTGCACCCACAACTTTATCTGTCCGCGCGACCAGACGATCAAAATGCTCATCAAAGCACCAACGGCCATCTAATATAAGACCTAGATATTTCATGTACCGACTAACTGGAACTTGGGAATTATCTACACGTATAAGGAAGTCAGGTGGTTCTTTGGTTCTTGGCAGCTTATGGAACCAAAGTGCCTCGGTCTTATGGGCTGCTACCTGTAGGCCTAGTTCGCGGATCTTTGTTATGATTATATCTACGCCTATTTCTATGAGATTTTTTGTCTCCTCGAAACTATATCCAGTGGCAAGCACCAAAGTGTCATCTGCATAACAAATTATGCTAACACCGTCAGGAAGTTGCACTCGCAATACTGCATCATATGCGAGGTTCCACAATAACGGTCCTAATACAGATCCTTGGGGAACCCCACAGTACACTTCTCTTTGTACTCTACGCCCATCTTGGGTTAGATATGTTATATATCTGGAACACAAGTAGTCTCTAACTACCGCCTGCAAATACAAGGGAAATTGATGATACACCAATGCGTTTTTAATTGCAGTCCAAGGAACTGAATTAAAGGCATTGACTATATCTATGCTTACCGCTAGTGCTATTCCACCTTGTGTTATTGTCGGCATTGACAGAGTACGAATATGTAAGATTGCATCCACTGTCGACCGCCCTTGCCGGAAGCCAAACTGGTTATCCGATAGATTCGGGCCATTATTCGACAAATGCTTATTCAGACGATTAGCTATGATCCTCTCAAACAACTTCCCAACTTCATCCAGCAGACATATAGGGCGATATGCAGAGGAAGAATTTGCAGGCCTACCTTCCTTTTTCAGAAGGACCAAACTAGCGGTCTTCCAAGATACAGGAAATGTAGCAGAGCGAAGACAGCTCGTAAACAAGCGCCTCAGCCTACCCCCAAGAGTGGGTAAGGCCAGCATCCAAGCCCGTCCCGGAATACCGTCCGGACCAGGTGCAGTGTTTCGAGTTCGCAAGCGGTTTATCACCAAGTTCATTTCCTGCTCATTTACGTCAAAGTTGTCAGACCAAGCAAGTCTTGGTTCGATCACCCGATCAAACGAGACAGAAATTTGTCGACGAAGCAAAATAGGGTTAATCACTGGAAATAGAGAATCAATCACAGTTTTTAAAAGCTCTGGATCTAGAGTCGTTGTTAATGGAGGCATCCACGATCGAAGTTTGCCTAGGACTATACGATATGGACGACCAAAAGGATCTCTATCCAGATCTCCCAATAATTTTGTCCATGACTGAGCCCTAGCCTCTGATATGGCAGCCTGGAGTGCCAAAGTAGCTTCTCTGTATGCCTCATAGTGACCTTGTATTTCTTCGGGTGAAGCTCTTCGTCTTCTACGGGCTCTGGTGTACCGTCGCCTTGAGCGTAAGCAGTCTTCACGCAGGTTCGCGATCTCTTGCGACCACCAATACTGCGCTCTTCGCTTAAATTGTCGCACTCTAGGCATTCCAGCATCACATATTGAAGTCATTGTGTCCTTAAACCATACTGCTTCACTTACAGGATCTGTCACTGTTTCGTTGGTGTCTTCCGACCACGACGCAACTATGGCAGCAGCTTGTAGATAGTCTTGATTTAACTGCGTAACAGACCATCGCCTTGACAAGGCCACGTTTGGTCCAGTACTGAGCCTGTTGGAACGATTTATATCGACATCAAATATAATGTGGCGGTGATCAGATAGTGTGACTATCTCTTCCGCAACTCGCCACCCAGAAAGCACACGAATAGCTGCTGGATTTGCCCACGTTAAATCGACAATAGATTCCCCATGCCAACGCACGCAGGTACTCTCCTCACCTCGGTTTATGAGTCGGAGGTCCAAGACGGCTGCCCATTCGAGAAGCGTTATGCCCCTAGCATTGTCTCTGGAACTTCCCCAAGCCCTAGCATGAGCATTAAAATCTCCTAGAACAATCAACTGTTGGCGTTCGTATTTGCGAATACAGTTACCTAGACGATCCAGGTATAATTCATACTCTGCGAGAGATCTGTTAGGAGACACATAGCAACCGGCAATCACTAATGAGCCCCATTTTACAACCAGAAAACCTGTTCCCTTTTCAAGCAATGAACAAGGTGGACTCTCTCTTCCTCCTGCCCAGTATATACCTACCTTAGATGTATCGTCCCCTAGCCAACGAGGATGTTCCGGAATATTGTATGGCTCTGCCATAACAGCGAGTCCAACAGACATCTCTACAACACTCTGCATAAGAAGCTGCTGAGCATTGCGACAATGATTCAGGTTACCCTGAAGAACCCTGTTAGGCATCATTGTGAAGCTTCCATGGCCTCTGTAGACCTCACCTCGGGCATAGAAGCCTGCAATTCCGAATTTGCCGTGGAGTGGGTGCTAACATGGCTAGGCAACTCCCGTACATTTCTCCTTTTTTCTTTAGGCGGATTACATTTCTTAGTGCCTAGTCTGTGATCCGCACGGTAGCCAAGGTCTGAACATAGAGGACATTTGGGTACTCGAGCCTTACAAGTTTTTGCTTTATGGCCAGTTTCAGCACACATAAAACATCGGTCGCTCCTATCAACCGCATTGGGGCACAATCGTCCAACATGTCCTTTAACCAAACATCGGTAGCACTGTAAGGCTCTATTTTCTAAAAGTTCAACTCTTGCCGAGTTCCACCCAATTCGTATGTAAGTTGATTCTACGAGTTTCTTCACCACAGATACAGGACACCTAACCCAAACGGTTCCGAGAGACATTGCCGATCGCCGGATTTCGCCTACCTTAACGTAATCAATCAAACATCCTCCCTCTTTAGCAACTGCCGAAGCAACCTTTTCTGGAGTTATTGCATCATCTAGGTCTTTAATACGGATTTCAGCCAGTTTGTTCGGACGGGCTATTCGTACACCAAGTTCTGCAAGCTCACTTTGCATTCGCGTTGCCAAGACATTAGCTTTGGCTTCATTATCAGGCCCACTAATAGTTAATACTATACCACCTGTTATAGCCCTTTTAGCCTTTACCTCATCAATACTAAGATCTCGCAGGCGAATTCTACTCTTAGCCGCTGTCATGACCTCAGAGTATGTTAACGTAGAGCCCTCTGGAATGGTAACTGAAATTGCCGCAGTAGATGGCGACCTCGGCAACCTAGTAACACGACCCTTTTTCCCTTTACTACTTTGAGGTTGTTTCCTCCCTGAAGAACTTTTACTACCAGCTACAGTAGCCCAAGTTCCATCATGTACCGGAACATGTAGTGATGATGGACCAGCTACTGCGGGCAAGTCAATAATTGGAGGATGGACAAATTGCTTTGTCCCTCTTTTGCTTTTTCGCTTCTTGTGTGGTCGTACTTGTTCCTCATCTATGACAATGGAGGGAGCTGAAGTCTGCAGTGTGGAATTACTTTTCCTTAAGGCAGGTCTTATGACCTTATCAGGAAAAATATCGGCTTTAAAAGCCGCCAGTTTCTGATCTATTAGATATCCTATTTGTTCCATGAGTCCTGCTTCTCCGGTTTTTCGAGATGGAGTAGGGGCTGTAGCTCTACTAACTGTGACAGTGGAAGTCCGAGATGGTGCAGATACCTCTGTACTTCGACGCTGACAAGGCACAGCAGCTTGGCGTATAGATTGGCCTGGTGTACTCACTATCGCCACATTAGCTTGAAGATTCTTGAGGCGGCTAATTTCTTCTGTTAGCTTATCAACCTTCTCACCCATACTGGAAAGTTCTGTTCGCAGTTCATGATTTTCTTTTTCCAGCCTCACTATATTCTCGTTAACAGGAGCACGTCGCATTATTTCCTGTACCGCCGCTTCGACTGTCCTAACTGCTACTCGAAGGCTATGAACAAAACTACCTTTTAAATTTCGGGAGCGATCCGCAACCTTCTCTACAGCCATCAGGTTATTTTTGATGCATGCACCCAGATCACTCGTCACCCGATTTTTCATCTCTTTCTCTAACTCATTGCCACTAGGCAGATTTTTTTTTGCTCTAGAGTTAGAAGGAACCACAGAAGGGTCAAAGAGTTCGTCTTCTGTATCGATGCACCCACCATCCATTGAGGCTGGAAGGTTGCTAGAACTCAAGTCCAATGATAAAGACGAATGCTCAGTAACTAACTTACCCTATCTTAATCTGACGCGCTCGAGAATGTCCGATGATCAATTTTTTTTTACTAATCTGATCCTTTATCCTAGACGCGCGGCCATACATAGGAAGCTCATATTTGGTGGAAGTACGTAACCGAGTACAAGGAATCCCCAGTATCTTAATCTGATGCGCTCGAATGACTCCACAAAGTCCCCTCTTCGCCGCCCCTACTAAACGAGAAAAAGCGCGTCGTTAAGTTCCGCCACTCAACACAAAATGTCTCTGAAACCTCGTGCTTTTGCTACGTTTCCTACTTTCCGCCGAATTCCTAAGGCATTACATGTTGAATGGCGGAACTCAACACCACATTTTGTCTCGGTATCAGTGAATTGATTAAGAAATTAAACCATTAAATGTTTAATTCCCTTGAGTGGGAATCGAACCCACAACGAACCAAACCTGTTTCCCTGCGCCACGGTGGCTTCAACATAACAACGCCTATCCTTAAGCTAATAGTGGAATTCGGGAGTGTTGAATCACTAGATATTCTCTGTTTATTTAAAAATATATTCATAGTAATATGACGTAGATATTCAATTACTAAAAATGCTAAAATTTTTATATTCCTACAATATTCGTTGGCGGAAAATTTTAGTATTTTCAAATATATGTTTGTATTTCCTTTGAATTTATACTCGAGTATTTTAGAGAACATATTTTATATAACGCCGTATGTAACGTCATACTGGTGCGGGCTGACTCGATGGTCGCCATATGCGGTTAAATGGTGCGGTGTAAGTTATACGAAGAAAGCGGATTATTTTTGATTCTCGTATATTTCTAATTGTAGCGAGGTATAGATTTGAAAAAGCAGCTCCTTTCTGTCCACACAGAGAGAACAAAGGGAACCTATTGTTAAAACACTTTAGTCTCCATTTTTCATTCAATTTTCGAGAAATTGCTTGTTGGCAGGCGGGACACGTTTTGCCTTTTTCTTTATTACCAATACAAATGAGAGTAATTCATAACCCGGAGTAGCAATCGAATTCACAATCCTCCCGTTTACAGTCAGACGATGCAACGCCATAGCGGCTTCTAGGTTGAATATGTTTAAAAAAAATCTTATAAATAGTGAGAAAAGTCTGGGCCTGTAACTTTAAGCATTCTAAGTGAAAATTTCGTACATTCTACCGACGTATGTCACAGCTGGTGATACATAAATTCTTTGAAATTTGAAAAGTTTTTTAAGCAAAGATGCCATTTAAGTACGCTTAGTTCAGAAAATTCCGCCCTCAGTCTATGCAGGCGTTAAGTTTGTGCGGTGGCGTAAGACTGCGAAACGGAGTGTGGTACAAGTTATAAGAGATTGTATGAAAAATAATATAATAATTCGGAAACATCAAATGTGTGATGTAATGTATAATATAAAAGTTTTAAGTGACTTTAAAATATTTTTTTAAGGCCATCATGGCATCTTCGCCCGGTTTGTTGAGAAGACAATGATAATGTCTCTGAAATTGGTCAGAAAGATTTAAGACCAGATTTCGTACCTTCCTATTTGATTATTTGAAATCAATACTTAGCTTTTAGCTTCACGTGGTATCCCGCATATAGCAGGGCGATAAGATGGAACCTGGGAAACTAATGTTAAGATGCTCTGAGTAAGACAGCTTCGCTCCCCTCTTTCCGCCGAATTTCGGAGGCATTGCATGTTGAGTGGCAGAACTCAACGCTGCGCTTTGTCTCGTTATCTTATAGACTTTTAATGATTGTATCATTATGAAACTGGGCAGTTATACATAACTTATGTAATACATTGAGTTGGTCTCCTGATAGAGTTAGGATCTAAATAGTAAATTTCTCAGAAAATACTAGTAAGCCATTCGAGTTAAGGCTTCTATAATTTATAGCCCCGAGTTTATGGGTAGAATATCGACAAGATGTCAGAAAATGTACGATATCAAAAATGAAGAAAAATTTAAAAATACATGTTAAAGGAACGCAAAAAGCTATTTACAAGCGGAAAAATGGAAAATCACTACGTGTTTTTTTTATCTACGTTAGATAATTAAAAAATAATAATGTCATGGAGGTTATTCGAATCGTAGATATGAGTGTGTAGACGATAATAGAGGCAACAAAAGAGGTATTTTGTACTAGCTTCGGCAGGGATAGCATGCGGTGATGATGCTATAGACTACCACTTACCAAAAATTTGTGCTGTGCTTTAGTAAAATCGTTATTTGTCGTTGTCATAGGCATTTTGGAAATCCTTTACATTGTTCAAGGACCTACCTACGTGGCAAATTTCAGTGTTTTACGCTGCGACGACAGTTTAGGCTGTGTAGTGCGTAGTCAGGCAAACACGTCAGGATCTGACGGACGTATTAGATGTATCTCGAGTTTTCTCTTTTCTGACTTCTCTTTTTCGTTTCGTTTTCTCTTTTCAATGTTCTAAGGTGCAAAATTTCATCTGTATGTTGTCTTGCAATCACTCAGTAACAGAACATTTAAAAATGTACCCTTCAATATATATTTTCCACAAAAATTAAGACTCGCATCGGAAACTAATTTCTCATGAAATAAAGCAATTTAAATTTGTACCATAATCAAAGTGCCGAACTTTCCTTCACCAGAACTTGTTGCCGTGAGTTTTGTAAGAACCTCGAGGTCCTCAAACAACGCCGTTTCATGGTTTACAAACTTCAAAATTGAATCGCGTAAAGTAAAGTTTAATTAGTAACTTGTGTATAGAATTTTTATGAAAATGTATCAGAAAGGTGTAGTTGCTTGATTTTTGATTTTATACAGCTTAATAGTGTGTTGGGATAAAAGACAAAATGAATTGCTTCCGAGTTTTGACTTTTCAGTACGTTATGAGCGTTAACTTAGGAAGGCCAGTTTTTTTCGCGCACTCAGTAGGGTACCTACCCCCTACTGTGTGCGCGAAAAAACAAAAGAACAATAGGTTCCCTCTACCTAGAGGGAACCTATTGTTCTTTTGTTTTTCAATTTGTATCCAATTTTCGTAATTTATATGTTTGTAGCTCAGCGCCTGGCTCTGTCTTGTTACAAGAGTAAGGAAATGAAAGTAATTCATTTCACGATTGGGAATGGACCATAACGCCTGTGATTAATAGACAGTGCCGTTGAACCACGACGGTTTCTAGCTACCTCGTCCTTTTCATCTCTTTTCTAAAGAGATTTAGTCAATCCAAATCTTAATTCCAATTCAGTCGTGGCGGACGGGCACAAGTGTGTGACTGTAAACGCAACTGGTTGTGGACCTCCCCACTCGAGAAAATTAACATTTACATTTGTTCGCTCTAGTGTCGAGACAAACCACGGCGTTGTGTTCCGCCACTCAATATGTGATAGCTCTAGCTTTTGGCGGACAATCGGTACCTGAGTGTCTTAACACTAGGTTTCCTCTGCCTATCCTCCTGTGTGCGGGATACAACTTGAAGCTTAGAAAAATGTCTAATATACCACACATATGTTGAGCAACATTTTACATTTAACGTTATGTAAGAATTATTAATTTAGCTCAAAGTGTTTTTGTTCTACATACATTATACATACACAGCTATAATAATATGAAAATTTCAATAATTTCGCTATATTTTGCATTGAATATAAAATTTTATTATCATATTGTATTAAGCATTGTATTCAACATAAATCCAACATGAAATAAACTGTTCGAATAATCCAGCTTTTTGTACTATTGTTCCCAATATTATAAATATGCTATTAAAATATTAAATCACTTTTTAAAATAAAAATAGCATTTTGTAAATATTATATTATCTGTTGTTTTCTTCAGCAACCCTTAATCCGGCATAGCAGGATTGGCGGGTGGAACTTTACTCCGTTACCGTCTTTCAGACCTAATTTTAAAATACTTAGTGGAACTAAACGCCGTGCTTCGTCTACCGGAGCTAAGAAATACAAAATAAATAAACAAGACTGAGGCTGACACTCAGAGAATTTTATTATTTTCATTTTTTCGCTTTGGTAACAAGACAGAGTAATGCGTTGCACCTCAAGCCTCTCAACACGAAAATTGGATGCTGTGTAGTGAACAGAGTGTCTTAACACTGGGTTCCTTCTGCTTATTCTTGTATATATTGTACATATATGAGATATAAGGTGAGGCTAACTGTATAATAAATCAACTTCTTTTATTTTTCTCTCATGATTTCACTAAGTATTTTTGAGTAAAATACCAAGTTTGAAAATAATATAAATTTCCCTTATATAAAAATCTCATAAACCACGTTAAAATGTTTAAAAATCAAAATATATTCATTTTTGAGGTACTAACAGAAATGGTTCTTTGTAATCGCTATTGGACGTCATATCAACGTGATTTATAGTTGAACTCTCCAGGTTTTGAAATACGGCCGCGTTCTGAAATGAAGATCGATTTAGTGTGAAAAATTTTAATAGCCAAAAATAAAGATATTCCGCATACAGCAGAGTGAATATAGTGTAAAGACACTCCGTCTCCCCTTTCTGTCTAATTTTCGGTATATAGTGTATAGAGGAGCGAAACTTAACGCCGGGTTTTTACTGCCTGAGCCAGCCATCGACCCCACAACCATCACGTTAACAGTCATTTGGCTGTAAATGTGATGGTTGAATTGAAAATTTAAAGTATGAATTGAACCCACAACTAGTCGCAAGATCTTGCTTTACACCACGACGCGACGGCCCGGCTATTATACATTTTCATTTTTATTGAACAATAAAAATGAAAATATATCCCCTTTTTTCACTTTTCACGTTAACAATGTATACGTAGCTAGCTTGAGAGATACAGTGTACGGTATAAGAGCTCTCCAATTGCGTTGAAGTGCGAACACGATTAGTGCCATAGCCCACTACAGGTTCAACCACCATTGAGTTAAGATTTAAGAAAAGAATTTACATTTATATGCATGGTTTAGGATCTGTTGTGAAAAGCGATGGTTGTAGGTTCGATTGCTACTCAAGGGAATTAAAGAAGTCTTCGTCTATTAGAGCACCACTTGGAACCTGGGAATTTAGTGTTAAGACATTCTGTTTATATTAAAATACTTTCGTTCCTCATTGCGTGTTGAGTCACTTCCAATATAGAATAAGAAGCTCAATATTCAAGACATTGTGTGTTCATTGACGTAACTTAATGCTGCGCTTCTACGCGTCATCTTACTATAGCAGGGTAGATAGGTTAGGGTGTGGGAGAGAATTTCTCATCATTTTTACGAAAGTGGGATAGGATAAGATCCATTACGAAGGTCACTGGGGGGAACGATTTTTACCGCTCTGGTAACAGATCAAAGCGCAGCGTTAAGTCCCGCCACTCAACATGCAATGCCTTGAAAATTTAGTGGAAAGTTGTGAACGGAGTATCTTAACACTAGGTTCCTCTACCCTCCTATATTCAGGATACAGCATGAAGCTGAAAAAAAAAACAACGTTTAAAGTCCACACAAATAAAGTTGCTGGTCCTAGAAATGCCTTATTATCACGAAACAAAAAATATTTTGATTTACTGCTATATTTTATTTTAATACTATTTTATGAATAAACCTCACGACCAAGCAATACGTATTATGTATATAAGTGATGTTTTTAGTGCAATTTCTTGTTAGCAAGCAATAATCGTAAATAATACGTTATAGAGAAGGCTTTAAATATGCCTGTTGAGTTCTAAAGGAGGTATTATTTATAGTTCTATATGTTTATTTCATTTTCATTTGAATATTTAGGTATTTAGTTGATGTTTCCGTCGTTCAACTGATTATATATGCGCTGTGGTAACAAGAAGAAGCGCGGCGTTGAAATCCGACACTCTGCCACGAAATGTCTCGTAACTTGGGTTGATAGTCGGGATGGAATGTCTTGACACTATTCTACAGCGTATAGCAAAAAAATATTTAAATATAATATGAGAGCAAAAAAACGACCGTATATTTTTTTAGCTGCACGCTTTAATTATTCTGTCTATGTATAGCCTCAAATAATTAAATATTTCACTCCCCCGAGTGGAAATCAAACTCACAACTGTCACGTTTAGCCACACCCTTGTGTCACTGTGCCACAGAAGCCTTTAAAATCATTCGAACACATTGTAACTAAAGATAGATATATCTCCAGCATAATGTATAGCGTGTCACAAGCACGTTAGAACTGTTTACATTATTTGTGATATATGTGGACGGGTCACGAGTGCCTGTGGGTGTACGCCCACGCCAATTTTTTTCTAAGGCCTCAATATGTTTTATACCCTTAGGTATTTGTAGCATAGAGTTTCATTATAAACGGTTTTGGGTTCGATTCTCGCTCGGGGGAATGGATTATTTCCTTTCTTTGTTCTGGTACAGATTTGTTAATACTTGGCTCTTCCTGCATTGTGCGAGATACAGTGTGAAGTTAAAAAGAAATAAAAAAATGTATTTAGTTAATTTGTAGCTAATTTTAGACGTGATGGTAATCGGTTCAATTTAAGCATGCTTTATTGCTTATACCAATTTGTTTAGGGTGTATATGTATGTATGTATGTTTGTTCCTGTAAATATCAACCTTATTGACCTATCTTAATAACCTTTTTTTTTTCCTTTCTCTCATTTCCTTATACTTGCCAGTGCCAAGAAAGAAAGGCCCATAATTGAAATTCACATCAGTGGCGATTAGCCAAACCATATTGTCATAATAAAAAATAATTAAAAATCAACAAACAATGTCAAAAAAAAGGTCTTCACGGTTTTACGGTCCTTTCATATTTTCTTTTCATTTTCCGTTTGTTATACATTTAGTATTATATTTTTGCGTTATTACAAGAACGATTTATATTTGAGCGTTATTTTTGTAAATTCGCTTAATAGAAGAAAAGTATATAAATTTTCTTAATTTTAATCCATCACCATGGATTCAAATTTTATTCGTTAATAGAGCGTAGAAATGAAAATATTGCAGTTCCTCCATTTGAAATCGAACCCACACCATTTCGTGACTGTTGTACGGTTGCGCCACAACCCGCTACATTCAAATATTATATAACATCTAAATAATTATGCATTTTAATAAACTCCCGTGAGAAAGCTAAACCTTAAAAAAAATAAAAGCTCAAAATTCACAATCCTCATACTGTTTCCGCCATTTCAGCTTTTCATAAAGCTCACTTTCAATTTGTCACGTCCTTTTGAATCTTACGCGAGTAAATGAATGAGCGTCGCCCGTAAATTGTGTCAACATTTACAACTCTGACGTTTAATTTTATGTCAATAGTGAAATTTTGAAGTGCATTAGTGCTGCGTTTCTATTAATTTCAATATTTAAATATGTCTTTATATTATATTTATACTAGTGGACCCGAACGCGGCTACGCCCGCTTGAGTTATACGAATATTTATTAAATATATTTATGAAATTATTTTCAGTTTTCATTAGAGATGCGATAAGCAAGCTCATTTTGGGTGACGTTTTCTAACAACAAACTTTGGAAATCGTTGCTTAGCAACGACGGTTGCTATTAACATGGCGGAATAAATTGCATGTCAAATTAGTGAGTACTTTAATATATTGGTATATATCGACAATATTACAAATATGAGAAAAAAAAGTATCCTATGTTCATCCCGAGACACTCAAGTATCTCTATATAAGTATTTTATCACAATTAAATTAGTGGTTAGGCCTTGATTGCGTAAAAGACACACAGACAGACAGACAGAGTTACTTTCGAATTTATAATATAGGTATGGATTAAGAAGTTGTCATATTTTTTGTAGCTTCACGCTGTATGTGCAAAGTAATAAATAGGTAAAGCAGAAAAACTATTCTTAATGAAAATTATATTTTTTAAATTGTTTCATACAAAATTAGTTTTTAAAATGATTTAATCACAAATGTATATATCAATATTCTCTACGGAACCCTCAATCTTAAAAAATTCAATTTCCATCTATCAATATTTGTCTACCACCCTGTATACATTCGTTATACATGGTGATACCGTAACAATACAACCTAATGTCAAACCAAGCGTAACTAAACCCTTATTTGTTCGGCGTCGCGCTCTCACTTACCGTTCATTGGCGATTTTATCGACATTCTTATATTTTTCTCTTTTATTAGATACATTTTGTAGAAAATGTTCAAACAATATTCTCGTTGTGCCAATACAATGTATTTGGAGTTAAAAGGTTTTTTTTTGTTAAATTATAATGTAATATTAGTAGGGTATTGTGCATTATGACGGAGGTCGTGACTTCTAATTCCAGGCAATTATTTCTTATTTGACAGTACGATGGTTGCAGATTCGGGACCGATTTGGGGGAATGATCATTTAAATATGAAACAGCTGTGTCTGGGACGTTTTTTATTACTGAAAAATATAAATGAAAAATCTATATGAGACGTCGCAGGATTGCTCATACTACTACGATAGAAGACTGGAGAGAGACATAGAGCGTTGCATTCTGGGTGCCCCGGGGTTCGTTCTAGAGAAAATATTACTACTTATTATAAAAAAAATATAACTTATTTTTGTTCTTTCCTTCGCTATTATAATACCTTAATCAAAAAATAACAAAAAATCTTAAAGAAAGACGTCCAAAAATACGTTTAGATTTTTCTTAATTTATTCGATGTGTACGCTAATAATTTAGAGTTAGTACAATACTCGTATTTTTGCCTTCAAAAATTATTATTACAACGAAAACGCCATGAATTTTCCTCTAATTGCGTGCGCTGAATAAATAAAAGTCGATTTGTTAAGAAATAATGGTATAAAAGCAAATTGACCGAGATTACTTTTAAACGTAATAATTCGTAAAAAACACGATATGGGAATGAACTAATTCTTTTCTTCGTTAATACATACATATGTATAATTCGATTTCTTATAATCTATACCTAATGTTAAAAAATTAAATAGTTTGTTAAGTTGAACGCGTTAATCTCAGGAACTACTGGTTAAAATTGAAATAATGTTTTTTTAATAGGGTGTGTCATATGTCATAAATAACTCAGTTATTTTCATTCATCACAGGGAAGTAAGCTATTAGTAAATGCTATTCTCTTATTCTTTATATAGAAAGAAATATGTAGAAAATCTGGATTTAAAACACTCCTTTCACTCTCCTCTCCTCTCACTTTATTTGTTTACAATGAGGTGTGGCGGAACCTAACGCCGTACTTTTTTATTAAATCGATAGAAATAGAATTAAATTAAAGAAGAACCTACAACTATTAGTACTGCACTACAACGGCTTCTAAAATACAGTTAAATTAACTAATTCGCAATAACACAGTCTAGTAATAAATTACCCCCTTTATTAAAATTATAACTGTTAGTTGTTAACAATTCTTAGTACAATTATTCTTGATTAGGTATAAGTTATGGGTTGGTTGAATTTGTAGAGGTCACGGGTTTGATTTAGGTTTGAGATAAAATTAGGTGAACATATATTTAAAAAAATTTTTTTTTTCTTAATTAATTGTAGTTGAATGACATAGAATAATGCCCTTATTCAACTAATAATATAAATGTGAAAATTTGTGAAGTGAAGATTGTGTCTCATTTTAACGAAAAACTACTGAACGGATTTAGATGAAACTTTATACAAATACTAGTACTAGTTCAATTTACGGTACATTTATTTTTTTTACGTTTTCTGAAAATTAGACCGAAAGTCTTTAATCGGTTAACAACATTCCATCCAAAGTGAAAGAGAGCTGTTATTTTTTGACACTTAAGGTACAGGCTATAATATAAAAAAGGGGAGAGTGGGGACAATGGGGTTTGGTAGTGTCTTAATGAGGAGCGAAGTGTCTTAACACAAGATTACCAGGTTCTACCCTGCTTAGTATGGGAAACAGTATGAAGCCAAAAAATATATAAAATTCAAATCTACAATTATCGTGTACGATAACCCAACATGATGCCACGATAGTATCAATTGAGCTATAAATAAAGTTAAAATGAAACATATCGTGACTATACCTCTAAAGTAATATTGTTATCTGATATTTTAAATTTTACAACTTTTTCAAAGGGTTATATATCAAGGAGCTTTAAGAGAAGAGGCATAACTAAAATAATCTTTTTTTTCTAAGCCAAGTTTTTTTTTCTATTACTGTGTAACAGTAGACAGACTAGACTACCGGCCGTTTTTTTGAAGCTGCACATATAGCAGTGTTGGCAAAGAGAATATAGTGTTTAAGAACCTTAAAATTTGAGGATAGTGTGGCCCATGCACAGTGGGGCAGTGGCCCCACTGTGAGAGTGAAATCTCACTGAGTTTATCAAAATGTATCATTAATTTAAAAACTTATTTGTGGTTTGACTATTCGAGTACGTACAGCTAAATAAGTGATGAAAGAATGACAAAATAAATTTAGAAAGCACGAGTGAATAGTAAGAGAGACATGAGGCGACCCTGTTTGAGATTCTAGAACACAGTATCGATGATACTTCCTATAGAGGAAGAATACGTAAAAACTATAAAAACCCTCAATGGACATGTATGTAGAGGTATATAGTGGACGAGGCCAAAGAGGTATGAGGAGATCGTAGCATTTGGCATTTCGTTGTCTAGCTATCCCGCTACAGACAAAGCGTGAAAAAAAATTATAAACTACATATTTTTTGACACTTTAATATAAATCATAAAAAATTGCGTAAAATATTAGTTATACCCCTTTGCCATACAACCTCCATGCATACATATTATTAAAAATATACTAAAAATAAACAGTGTTACAGTAACGAACAACTTGTTTAGATATTGTACGTGTTAAAAGCAATTCCTAGTGTTGCCTTCTAACTTTATGGGCAATTTTGGATTTTATAGTATTTTTAGAGCGTTAGTTCACGCGATGGACTGTCAGAAACATAACACCTATTGCCAAGTTATTATAACGCGATGCTAGTTAAATTTGAACTATGGTAACATTTTAATTTTTAACATGTTTTTCATAAAAAATAAATATTTTTGTTCATTTACAAAAATAAATAAGTGATTCCACACGTAGGAGAAATAAATATGTTAATAATCATCCCGTCTTTTGATATATTTAAAAAAAAAATACTTGAATAGTTCGTCATACTGAAATAGGTACATACATAGACGCTAAACTCTTTATTTCCTTTCCTTGAAGTTGGTTAAAAAGTATATTCATAGACATAATTTACTCGTCACTTTCTAATATATCGTTAGATGCCCCAAGTGCTGTAGAGGGAGCGATTTGGGCTGATTTGTGGTCTGTTATACCTAATGTAATGTTTTAGGAGAAGATGAAAGTTTAAATTAGGATTTTATAATATATGACCGTCACGGTGTAGTGGCACAGGTGTGACTGTAAAGTCGATGGTTGTGAGTTTGATACTTACTTGGCGAAATTCTTAATTTAATATTCATTTCCTCGCATTGGTAACTATCTAAGCGCGGTTTTGAGTTTCACCATTCAACATACAATGTCTCGAAAGTTAGGTAGAGAATGACTTAACACTAGGACCCAGCTATATAGTTGCACGCTATGTATGGCAGGGTAGGCAAAGGGAACCTAAGAACCTAGTGTTTCGACAGACAGACACATCAATCTTATGCTACAAAGCGAAGCTAAGGAAAAGCTTTCTTTGACTACGAATGCAATGGTTGTGAGTTCAATTCTCATTTAGTAGAAACACTGCTAAATAGACAAAGAGCGGCGTTTAACATAGAATGTCTCGAAAATTGGGCGGAATGTGGGAACGAAGTGTCTTGATGCTGGGTTCCATCAAAAAAAAAATCTAAATAATAATAAAAACATTTTGTTCCATTTTTGTCTTGAACCCTTGACTATTGATTGCTATTCAGCACTCACAACAAAGTCGCTACGGAGTATAATTTAGTAATAAAGGTATATCATATTTACCTAAAATATTAATTTACTGGGTGATTAATATTAAATACTATTGAGATAATTAAAATTTATTTGGTTTTTATGTAAATTAAGTCGAAATATAAAATGTATGACCATAAATTGTGTAATCTTTTTATTACAAAACTAGCTTTTACAGTGGCTTCACCAAAACGGCAAGTGAAAATATAATAAAATGGTTTTTTCTTAGTTTCACGAGGTATCGCACACATCGTAAGTTAGGCAGAGGGAACCTAGGGTTACCGTTAAGACACTCCGTTCCTCACGCATCGCCTAATTTGCTAAGTGATGAAAATCAACGCTGCGTTTTATAAAAGGTAAACATTATTACATTTTATGTTAATTAAAATGAAAATGTATAAATTTGTATGTATGTATGTAAATTATTTAGTTGCCACAACTCAACATGTTATTAAGTTTGTTATATTAAAATCCTTTGCAGTACCACTAATCTAGGATTATGCTGAAAATACTGCACTGATTTCGCGTTTATTCTCGTTTTAAATATCATATTTAACATGTTTTGTATACTTCATTATTATAGAAATATAAGTAACCAGATTTCAAGACATTCTATGTTGAATAATGTAACTCAACGCTGTGTTATATCTTGCCAGAACGGGGTAGAGAAAATAATTCATATTCGCGAGTGGAGAACGAACTCTATGTAATTGTAACCTATAGCAGAAAGCAAAAAATAATATTGAGAATATGATTATTGTCAATACAATAAAATAGTAATTAGCTTATTTTTTGTACTTTTTTGAGTCTATCATAACTCAGCAGTTTAGCGACTGACTGTAAGCACGACGATTGTGGGTTCAATACCCACTCTGGGGAACGGATTATTGTGTAAAATGTGTATAAAAATATAAACTTTTGAATTGTGAAAAGCCACTTTAAAAATGTTAAATACTTATATAAATAGTTTCAATATTATAATGACAACGTTACGCTGCTTATTTTATTCTACCAACATTCAAACAACCACTGGAAAGCAATTCATTAAAATAACCTACATAGTGACAGTTCACTCCACATTTTTAATAACATGTCTTTCTACACCAGCTCGACACTATAACAAAAGTTTTTTTCTGAATACGGTTTTTTTCCCATTCTCATTTAAATGACGCTGTAAGCGACAAGTAACGACCGACTACACGCTCAATGGGGTCTATTAATTAGTTGTTTTGTTTCCATACAATTTTCTTATTTCATACTTCCATTCTAGTTTATTTGAAGTTTTTTAATTAAAAAATACTGATTTAGATCGATGTTTATAGGAACATGTATGTTAAATATACGTAATATATTTTGCATTTGAAAAAAAATCAATTATTTCGGTATATTGAGGCTAGTCGTGTTGTAGGTTGTGGGTTTGATTCGCACTCGGGGGAATGAAATATATTTTCATTTCCTCGCTTTGGTGATTAAAGAAAAGCGCAGCGTTGAGTTCCGCAAGGTAACGGAAGTGTCTATAGATTCTCAGGTTTCCCCTACTTACCCTGCTATATGCAGGATACAGAATGAGGCTAAATAAATAATAAGTAAGAAATAAAAACACACAATTAGAAATTATTATTAGTTTATTAAAACCTATTACTATAAACAATAAGCTGTCGCCAGTCGATAATTGAATTTGAAATCCCATATCATTGTGAGCACACGCCATTTTCAGTCAGCCATCACCGTATTAACTTGGCACCTACTGGCAGCTGGGTTCAGTTAAATTAGAGCTCATTATGTTCTGGTCGATCTGGAATTACATGGACTCCACGCCGTTTCGGTTAACGCTTTGTGGGGAGGCGTTCAAATTGTTTGATAAAAATTAAACTTGACTACAGCTGTATTTGGGAGTAAAACTTAAGTTTAAAACTTTATTTTGTTGACAGAGGGAACCTAGGAACCTAATGTTAAGAAACTCCGTTCCCATCAAAGCATT
Organism: Heliconius numata; assembly: GCA_016802625.1. Lineage (NCBI taxonomy): Eukaryota > Metazoa > Arthropoda > Insecta > Lepidoptera > Nymphalidae > Heliconius > Heliconius numata. The sequence continues at coordinate 8,035 of JAEBDU010012290.1, read as the reverse complement.
ACCGTGTTTCACTTTCAATCGAAATCTGGAAGCAGTGTTTTAAGTGAAACTCAATCCAGCGTTTTGCCTCGTTACCAGTACCAGAACGAGAAAACAAAAATATTAACTATTTAGTTTCCTCGAGTGGGAATCGAACCCATATCCTGTTCCCCTTTGTTGCCCCACTTTCCATAAAACTATTAATAAAATAGTTTTAGTATATTTAATTAAAGCCTATATAGTCAGTAATCTCTCGGCCTGGCCGAGCGTCATGTCCGGATCTGCGCCAACCAGCCCTATGTAGATTAGTTCTGTTTGATTGTTAGATTTATATCAATTTTATTATTTAAATACTTGTTTTCCCTTTTGTATAATTGCTATTTGGCTAATAATGGCAAATAATGGCTTATTTGGTTAGTATATACTAACCCAGTGTATAAGTACACATATGGGTGAGGATTGGTTCTGGGTTTTAATCATATACTTTCCTTTTAGCTTACTGTATTCCGCACATTTCAAGGCTAGCCTTAAATAAAATGAATGTAAGGAAACTGCCGATAGTTTCCTTACATTAATTAAAAAATATTTAATTCAATTCAAAATCAATTAGTAAGCGATTCCCATTCAACATAACGATTTTTTTCCTTCTGGTGTCGAGACAAAACTCCGTTGAGTTCCGCAACTCAAAATGGATCATCCAGAATTGGAAATGCCTCCGAAAGTGGTAATTGTAGTGTCTTAACACCAAGTTCTCTCTGACGCTATTGACAGCGTGAAGCTGATTCATGATTTATTTTATTTTTTTAAAACAACACAATGAAATTGTAAAATAAAAACAAAATATAAACAAAAATTACCAAGGAAAAGGAAACAACTATAGTTAACTAGAAGTACTAAGGTTATATTAGACTGAATTTTAAACGGGTATTTCCGGAAGCTATGTTCCATATTAACACTTAACGCTACATACCTTCCCTAACACAAATACCTTCCGGTCACATCGGCACTACCTACCCCTGCATTATGCCAAAACTACAATTGTATGGGTATTAAAGCTACAATTTAAATGTAGCTGAAATGAGGTTAAGTTAATTCCCCTTTTGAATAGTGACGATAATATTATATTTATTAAATTTGTTTAAGCTTCACGCTGTATGTGAGGGACGAAGCGGGATAGTAGAGTGAATCGGGGAACCTGGTGTTGAGACACTTTTGTTTCCATATGAGCAGTTTCGTTTTCAATTTTCCAACGAATTTTCGTTAGCAATTGACGATAACAATAAATAACATTTTTATATTGTTTTTATTAAAGAAAAATTGCTTACTAAATCCGATTCGAAGTGATTGTCATATTTTAAGTTTTGTGTTGGTACCAGAGCGAGGAACTAGAACTAATTAAATCCCACGAGTCGAAATCGAACCTACAACCATCATGTTAATATTCAAACGTTGTTTTGCTGGACCTTGGGAAATTTGTATTTAATGTGTAACAAGTTACGCTCAGCTAAGCTCAAATTCAAGTTTTACAATATCCTGTCAAACACAAACTAGTTCACAGTAGTTTCATCCCAACCTATTCCTAATATAGATTGTAATCCTTATTTTTGGCATGTTCTATCATTAATTTAGTTAGCTTTGAAGTATTGTTAAGAATTTCTATTGTCTCATATAAAATTAAATTCGGTATAAAAATCAATATATCTTTTTAAATTTTCTTTCAGCTTCACGCTGTATTCCGCACATAGCCGGATGGGAAGAGGGAACCTTGTTAGCTGGTGAACAGACACACCGTTCTCATTAAGGTAATTCTTTTCCATATTTTCCGCCGATTCCGCTTTTCCGAATTATCCATTTAAATATATAACTTTACAGCAACATAGATTATACAACAAAATAACACATGCTACTATTTATTACAAAATTTAATATTATTTGTCTGTTATATGACGATAAGCCAAACGGGCGAAGCCGCATTTAGATCACAGTGTACTATAAACTAACAATTTTCATTGCCTCGCTCTGGTAATAATACAAAGCGCGTCGTTAGTTTCCGCCACTCAACACGCTGTCTTAAAAATCGGTCGGTAACTGGCAAACGTAATGTCTTAACATTGGGTTTCCTTAAATATTTGGCATATTTTTACTTAAAATGATAACTCCAAAGGCATATACGATTCGGTTATCTTAAAATGGTATTGTAAATATGGCTTATGTATACAGTAGCAACTAGCTGAGATATAGCAAGGCTGAGCACGTAGGATTATGCAGATTAACACGAATGTCCTCTTCGTTCCCTAGCTATTGTTGTTTATACGTGATTTACATTTATACTATATATATTGGACAATATTTTGTTATTAAACCCATCTTTGGGGTTCAAATTGAGATATATGTGGGAAGTAAATGGACAAATACTTCCAGTTCAAGCCAAGCCTAGATTAGTATTGCAAATGGAGTTGTCCAATAACTTCTATATGTTTTTTTTAAATTTTTAAGGGTTTTCCACGGTCGGGATGAAAAAAATTAGTAAGCGTGTTTTTAAAAAATGGACGTAGCGGCTTTTAAACAAGTAGATAGATAGATAGATAAAACTCTTTATTGCATAGGAAACAAACATTTTACAAGAAAGATAAAAATACAAGTTACGCTAATTACATTAATAAGTTAGTGGGAATCGAACCCATAACCTGTCGCATTTACTGTCACATGCTTGTGCCGCTGCGCCAAGACCGACTTCAATGACTGGCCTCATAAGGGATGTTTTATCCCTGAAAAAAAAAAAATACACATTGTACATTTAACCAACTATATTGCAAGTTGTTTTTTCTAAGCTATATCAAATGTAGACGCGATGACTAAGCATGGTCCCTGGTTTTTTCCGAAATGATTAATTACACCAGTAATTACTTTATCTGGACTTGTTTAACAAAAAATATAATTTTAATTTCAACGAAGAAGTTTGTAATTAACTGTAAATCTGTGTATATAAAACTCTTTCGTTACTGAGTGATAGACAACGTACATTACATACAGAAGTATCTTTATATTTAATCATGTACATGAATAAATTGTCATAGCGCAGTGGAACTGCATCTGGCTATATACATGGCGGTTGTTGGATCTTTCATAGCCCTAGTAAATAAAACGCGGCGTTGAGTTCCGCTACTCATTACGGGATGTATATGAAAATTCAGCGGTGCATGGGGAACGAGGTGTCGTAATGCTGAGTTTCCTTGATCTTTCCTTTATCCCGCTTTACGGGAAAACGCGTGAAGCATACAAATAATTTAACTTAAAAATCAAACGAGAAAATTATAAATACAGTTGATAATTCACATAATTCAACAATGGCCACCACAAACGTAAGCTCCACGAGCGCTGGAGTCACGTATCCGGCAAATAAACGTTTCCGGTCTGCGGAATGCATATGGCGTCACTTCCGGTGAATTTGTTGTAAATGAATACATAAGGGGGGAATTTTTGTATTATTTCCATTGAAAATATTTCTGGTTATTCGATTATTGTAATGGTATTCGGACAATTGAATCTGTTCACATTGTTGCTGGTCCGTTACCGTATTTCCATAACATAGTAGTTATATCTGAGGTAGCAACCATTTTTAGCAACCATTTTTTTTTCTGTTGCTATGCAGGATAAAACATAAAGCTGAAAAAAAAGTTCTGTCATATACATATAACTAACTAAGAAATACATTTATTTTGTAAACACTTCGCGTAACTCAACACCGCATTTTCTCCTACCAAAGCGATGAAATTTAAAATAGTTCATTGTAGTAGAGTGGAAATTGAACCCACATCCATCGCGTTCACAATAAACCCTGTTCCGCTACTCCACGACCGCCTCATTTATATATATCGAATAGAATTGATGAACAATCGAAAAGAACAAAAAAAAAAGGGAAACGATAGAAAGATTTATTGGAAGGGTTGTAGACTGTAGTGGGTGAGTGCGAAACTGCTTCGTTATTTATGACTTGAGAGCCTTTCGGACTTCTTCTAATGCACGAACGGCCAGTGATGTAATGGACTGATTGAGACGGTTGTGATTGCTTTTCTACTTTATTTTTGGAATTCGAAGTGAATTCTTAAAATTATCTTAGAAATTATTTTGTGATATAATATTTTGTATAATGCGAGTCGAGATCAGACGTTCTTAGGTTGTGGGTTCGATTACCAGTAATCCATGAAATATTTAATATATGTGTTTCCTCGCTCTGGTACGTAGCTAGTGCGGTGTTAAGTTCCACCATTCAACACGCAATGTTTCTAGAGTTCAGTAGAAAGTGGGGAACGGGTGTATGGCAACCATCATGTCCTACTGCGCCACTATGGCCTCGTTTTATAGATATGAAACCATACATTAAAAATATCAAATATGTATGGCTATAACGATACCATACGAGAGCATTCTATCATTTATGGAGTGATCGGAAAGAAAAATATTTTGTTCGAAACGAAATTCTATCATAGAAATGCTTGAAAAGCAATGCGTTGCGGAGAATTTTGCATATTGTAGGAAATACGGACATATCGGTCAAACTACTCTTATATCGGATTCCTGTTTGTGTTCTAAGTTAAAACAAATGAATATATGAATAATAATTATATAAGTTTTTAATATTATAAAGTTGTAGAGTTCTCAATCATGGGAAAGAAATACTTATAATATTTATTTTCACCATTCAACAAGCAATTCCTCCTGATGCGACGAAAAGTGGGGATTGGAAATATCTAAATGGGAACGTAGTGTCTTAAAACTAGGTTCCCAGGTTCCCTCTACATACCCTGCTAAGTGTAAAGCTAAAAAAATAGGGAATCAAAAACATAACATTTCCATAACATCTCTCTTTAATCAGCATGATGTCAATTAAATACTAATCTACGTCTGCGCTTACTTACAGCTGTTTAAGCTATCAAACTTCATTGTGGAACTTCCGATTGCTTGTTATATAACTTTAGTTGTTATTTTCTAGAGCCAGGATGTATATATATATGTATATATGTATGTATGTACAATACACACGCTTACACCCTACGCCACGCCTTACGGCCATATTTGTTATTTCATGTAAAATAACAATTATTAATTTGCTTAATTATAACTATATAATTAATAATAATTGGATCATCCGTATACTAAGTAATTTAATGTATCAAATATTTACTCAGTTAAATTTTTTCGAAGTAACATAAAGTACAATTTTTTTGTGTACTTTTTGAAAGTACATATAATTAATATAAGATGTCACAAATCGTTTAAAAAATTAACCCGACTATCACACTAAGATTTAATATTTGAAGAAAACTGATTTATTTTAAAATTATTTCTTTTTTTAGCTTTACACATAGCGGGGTAGGCAAACGGAACCTAGAAATCTAATGTTGACAACACTTCTTTTTCATTAAGTTACTTCCGATCCCAATTTTCCACCGAATTCTGGAGGCATTGTGTCGCCGAACTCTACGCCGCGTTAGCCTTCGTTACCACAGCGAGATAATGAAAGTATTAAATGTAATATTTAATTTTCATTAGTGGGAATTGAATCCCCAACCTCCAATTCCTACTTGGCGGAATCAATTGTTTAATATTTTCATTTCTTCACTCTAGTAACAGGGCGAAGCGCGACGTTGAGTTCCTTGAAAATCCGGCGGAAAGTGGAGTGTCCTAACACTAAGTTGTTCTGCCTACTGCTATATAGGGAATACAGTGTGAAACTAAATAAAACTATTTTATATATTGGAATATAGATGCTATATATTATTTATAGAATTCTATACAAATACCAGAAATTCACTGGCGCCTATAGAATTGACATCGCACGTAACAATGCATCGAGCATGTCTAATATAATTTCACACCTATTGTGCAATGTGCATAGCTAATGCAGTTTCACACAAACATTTGTTTCGCTATATATCTTTTTTTTAGCTTCATCCTGTATACTGTACATAGCAGGGTGTACAAAGGGTACCTGGGGAACTAGTTGAGACACTCTGTTCCCATTAAGACATTTTCGTTTTCTAGTTTTCTTCTCCATCGAGTTCTCTAGGTATTGCGTTTAAATACTTAATTCTCGTGAAAGTGAGATTCTTTAAAAATTAAATAAATATCCTGCTATAAGTCAAAGGAGTAAAACTACTTTTTTCTGATACTCTGTTTCTCCTTTCCCGTCAATTTTGGAGACTGCCTATTAAGTGACAGAACACACGCTTTTGAAAACCAAATTGAGGCAAATGAAAACATTTTAAATATAGTAATTTCTGCGAGTGGAAATCGAACCTGTAACCATTGCGTTCATCCAACTATTCATATAGAGCCGTCATAAGCCTTGAAACTCTATTTAAAATGACAAAATGAAGCGCTACAATCAATATATTCAATTGATTTCCCCGACGAAGTAGCAGACGCCCGGCCGTTCAATGCGTGACCCAAATGTACTTATTGCTTACTTTGACTCCTAACGGAACGGAAATTGGTGGGAAGATATACTTACTGGTGTAGAATATAATAATGTCGTCTAAAAAATTATAAATGTTTAAAATTTTATATTATTTTTTATATAATCCCGCATATAGCAAGGAACGCAGAGAGAACCTAAGTTAAGACACTACGTTAACCATACCGCCTAATTTTCGAGACATTGGTTGTTGAGTGGTAGAATTCAACTTCGCGTTTTGCCCTACACCAGAGCGAAGAAATGAAAATTTGAAATATTTCTGTTCCTGAAATAAATGAAAATATGAAATATTTCTTTTCCTGAAATAAATGAAAATATGAAATATTTTTTTTCCTCGAGTGGCAATCGAACCCGCAACTGCCGCATTTACAATCACACTCTTGTACCCCGGCGCCACGATTCGCCTCTTGTATTGCTTAAAGAGCGAAACTAAATAAATTTCTTGCGCGATTTAAGCTTTTGTAACTTACCCCTTAAAATTTTAACACAGAGTGACGGAACTCTACTTAAAGAAGGAAAAATAGTTAAATTTCACAAAGCTCGAGCAACTGGTCCTAAATACGTCTTTATAACTGTCCCTTACTTGAAGGAAAACATATGCAATATATAATTTATGCAAATTCTGGGTACGGGTATAAACATGTTATTCTAATAGATTTTATGGGATTATCAAGGAAGATAAAAAGATTGGTTTGCCCTTTTACTATGATATTTGTCGCGGCGTTAAGTTCCGTGTAAGCTGTTCCACAGTTCGCGGCGCATGGAATGAAGTACCTGCGAAACCGCACATTATTGGAATGCCACGTATCGAGATAGTGTGGTTTTATTTTCTAGCGCTGGTTGAACAAATAAATGTATTAGATTTTACAAATAAACACGTACGAGTAAATGTCTTTAAACCAAAAGAAAATGAAGAAAGGAGTGTTGTAACATGAGATTCTCTCTGCCAACCCAGCTATTTGACGGTTGCCCTTTCAGTAGATCGAAAAAATAAAACAAAAAATATAATTATTAAATAATAACAAACCAATTTGGCACCAACAGTAATAAACATAGACTAATGGAAAATATATTTCCCGTGAGATATTGGTTGAAATATTACGCTGGAATTATTGAAAGAAAAGCTTCTCGAATATCTAAATTTAGGCTCTATTATTTTTGCTGAAAGTTAAGGCGAAGTATGAATTAAGTACAGAGTGTCTAAGCACTGGGTTCTCTATACCAATCATGTAAAACTTACAATATATGTGAAAACTAATTATTGGCACTAAATAAAAATTTTGCACACGATGGTTGTAGGTTCGATTCCCACGGGGGAATGAAATATTTAATTTAAAATATATATATCTGTGAGTGTTTGTCAAGGTGAACTCACTACTAACAATATTTAATTCAACCACTGCGCTAGTTAGTTCCAAAATTAGAAACAAAAGCTATCATTAGTGTCTCCTCTAAAATTCAATGATCGCGGCCATGAATGGCGTCTACTATCAATTATATAGTTGTTATACTATACAATAATGATAGATAGACTGACTTGATTAAACCTATTCAGCCTAATAAATGGGGGGATTGAAT
>JAEBDU010012289.1:0-17972 GCA_016802625.1 Heliconius numata | reverse complement strand
CAATAATACAAGTTTTATTGTTATGTAAAACTTGTACTAATATTAATTAAGTAATACAAAATATAAAACTATAAATAAAATAAACTAATGCTCAATTTAGAAGGTAATATCTGTTTATGGTAATTGCAATAGAATAAGACACATTTTCAGTCTTTAACATTGTTTTCGATAGTAGAAAATATTTTTTATTGATTAATAAAAAAAAAAATTAATGTTTCTTTTCAAAATTTCAGGTTTTAGCTATAACAAACACTTTTCTGGTATAATACATGAATAACATAGTTTTTTTTTTTTTTTTTTTTTTTTGAGGTTTTCGCTGACGTTTGTTTTGGTTAACACACGTGTTCGTGAAAATATCTTTTTTTTAGTACTGAAAATGTTTATTTTACATAGTGGAAACAATATATAATAGTGTAAATAGATCCATACTAATAAGGTGATTGGTAATAGTAAGTAGTTGTGTTGTCTTATAGATTAGATTAGTTTTAGTTAGGTTATTTTTATTCTTAGATGGATCCTGATCCTCCACCTGACCCCCCTGATCCTGGGGGGAGTAATGTAAATTCTACAGTTAATAGAAAAAGACAAGTTGAGGAAACATCCTCAAACCAAGATGTTATTAAAAAAACGATCATAGACCCATCCACCGCCACTCCTTCCATCCAGAATGTATGGACCCACCCTGCCTTATCCGATGCCCCAAAATCCTATATTAGTACTGATAAAGGTCCTTTTATCGTGTATGTGTCAAGGGAATCTCCAGACCCGTCTGCAGGGACCTCTTTAAGGGCCATTAAATTTGGTCAATTTCTCCATACTAATAAAATCACTGATATAGTTAATGATGGAGTTAAAAATGTAGGTCGCAATAAAATCAGTGTCCAATTTACATCTGCTGATGCAGCAAATAGATTTTTGAATAATCCTGTTCTTAGTCTATGTAAATATGTTTGTGTAATCCCGACATTTAATATTACAAGGATGGGAATTGTAAAAGGAATTCCTGTTGAATGGTCTTTGGAAGAGTTTGTTGGCTCACTGATATTCACTACTGCGTGTGGAGAAGTTATAAAAGCAAGACGAATGAACCGCAAGAATGTAAGTGAGGGTGTAGTTACATGGGTTCCAACTCAAACTGTTGTAATTACTATTCGTGGTCAACAATTGCCTGAAAGAGTGTTCTCCTATAAATCGGTCCTTAATATTGAACTTTATAAATATCCTACAATCCAGTGCCTTAATTGCTGTCGTTTTGGTCATGTTAAGTCACAGTGTAGATCGAAGCCAAGGTGCTATAGGTGTTCCCAGTCTCATACTGGTGACGCATGTGACATCCGGCAGGAAAATTCAACCTGCATCCATTGCACAGCTAAACATTTTGCAACTGATAAAGGGTGCCCTGAGTATGTAAGACAACAGAACATTAAGTCGGTTATGTCGCAAGAGTGTATTTCCTATATGGAAGCATCCTCTCGGTTTCCGTCTGTCCAACGTTCCTATGCAGATGTTGCTAAGGTAATGTTTTCACCTCCTATTTTCACAAACTCCCAATCCCAACAAAGCAGACCTGCTGCTTCTTCCTCTAAATCTTACTCTAAAACAGTTTTCCAAGCTCCCCGTCCCCACGCTCCTATGGCAAAGGGATACAATAGACAAGCTCACCAGTCCATTATTAGCAGTTGTTCCTCATCCCTTCCTAATGGTTGTGCACTTAATCAAGGTTCTGACAGTTCAGCAGAAGCTACAAAGGATCTGTTGATTGCTTTGACTGACACTCTTGTGAGCATAATCTCAACTGCTGATGAACTTCCTTTACCGTCCAACGTTGCCCAAAACCTACTCAAAATCTTCAATATCCTTCACAATGGCTCCACTATCCTTCCTACAGTGGAATAGTAAAAGTATTCGTGCTAAAAAGCATGAATTACTTTATATTATTTCTCTGCATAATCCTGTCATTGTTGCCCTCTCAGAGACGTGGCTGGTGCCTGACTCCCGATTCAGGGTGCCCGGTTTCGCCTGTTTAAGGGAGGACAGAAATGACGGGTATGGAGGTAGTGCTATCCTCATCCAGCACTCTTCTCCATATTCCCGTATTCCTATCCCTTCTCATAGTCAACAGTTGAATGCTGTTGCTGTGAGGGTCCTTGGTATTTCCTTCCTTTCTGTTTACATCCCCCATCCTTCCCCTTCCATCTTTTTAGAGCTTAAGTCTATTATCTCTTCGCTTCCTAGTCCTGTGGTGGTCCTGGGTGATTTTAACACCCATCACACTTTGTGGGGGTGTTACTACTGTGATGGATTTTCGCCTTCGTTGGTGGACATGATTGATGATGTGGATCTCTGCATTCTCAATGATGGATCACCGACTCGTAGGGTTAATCCAAATCAGAACCCGAGGTCTGCTATTGATCTTTCCTTATCTTCTCCTTCTCTTGCTTCCCAACTATCATGGTCTGTACTTCCATCTACCCATGGTAGTGATCATTTCCCGATTTTGCTGTCCTTAAATAATAGACTTCCTTCCACTCCTAGTCCTTCCCTTCCCCATAGATTTAATTTAAAAAAGGCCAACTGGAACGAGTACGCCGACTCTGTGGATTGCATGTTGTGCAATCTTTCTGAGTCTGGTAATTATGAGAGTATCTTTGTTTACTATGAAGGGTTTATCTCTGCTATTATGTCTGCTGCTGACCTACATATCCCTAAATACCGCTCCATTCAGAATTGGATGCATTTCAATCCCTGGTGGGATCAGGAATGCTCTGATTCTGTCCTTCGGCGAACATCTGCCGAGGAGTCATACGCAGCCTGTATGACTATGGAAAATTTTATCGACTACAGACGCAAGGATGCGAAGTTTAGAAATTGCATTTGGAAAAAGAAAAAACGTGGTTGGATAAGTTTTTGTGAATCCCTTAGTCCTCGTTCCTCTTCTTCCCTTGTTTGGACAAATGTTAAGAGATTTCGCCGATCTCTTAACAATGTCAACAGTCCCAATTCCAATAATCCTTCTGTTTGGCTCAACGATTTTGCAAACAAATTGGCTCCTCCTTTTGTCCCATCCCAAGATTTATTTATATCCACGCCGGTTGAATCTTCGGAGGAAATGGATCTTCCTTTTTCCTTTGAAGAACTTAAAAACGTCTTAACGGATTTAAAGGATACCAGTCCAGGTGAGGATGGTATTTATTACTCCTTTATTACAAGATTAAATGATAAATCTAAACACCATTTTCTAAACATGATAAATAAAATATTTCAATCAGGCAATATACCCAACTCATGGAAGTCCCAAATTGTTATCCCTATCCTCAAACCTGGAAAATGTCCTTCAGATTTTAATTCCTATAGACCCATTGCCCTAGCATCTACTATATCTAAGATTGTTGAACGGCTTTTGAAAAATCGACTGGAATGGATAGTGGAAAGTAGGAATATCTTAGCGCCCTCTCAGTTTGGCTTTAGAAAGGGGCTAAGTACTATTGATAGTCTCAGTATTCTTACTACAGATATTCGACGAGCCTTTGCCAAAGGAGAGTATTTGGTTGGTGTCTTTTTAGATGTCGCATCTGCATATGATAATGTTCTTCTTCCGGTGCTCAGGCAGAAATTGCGTCAGCTGAGTATTCCGCCGAGGATGTCCCATTACATATGTAATCTGCTGACCGGGAGATCGGTATCTGTAAGACATCCGCTTCTTACTATACCTTCCAGACTTGTCTGGAAAGGTCTTCCTCAAGGTTCAGCTCTTAGTCCGCTGTTGTATAACATATACACACATGACCTTGAATTATCTGTTAATAATTTTTGTAACATCCTTCAGTATGCTGATGACATCGTCCTCTATTACAGCTCAAATTCTGTGGAGGACATTACTTTTCGTTTAAATACTGCCTTGCACTATCTTAACCAGTGGCTCTCTGAGCATGGCCTGGCATTGTCGGTAGCTAAATGTCAAGCGGTCGTGTTTACAAAAAAGAGAGTAATTCCAAATTTTAAAATTGAGTGTGATAATATTCCCATTCATCTAACAGAAAACGTCAAATTTTTAGGCATAATACTCGATAAACGACTGAACGGAGTTGCTCATGCTGAATATCTCAGCAGGAAATGTGAAAAAGGCATTAATGCTTTGAGAGCTGTGTCTGGTGTGTGGTGGGGCGCACACCCTTATACTCAAAAACTGCTGTACAATGCTATAATTCGCAGTCATATTGACTATGGATTATTTGTGTTAGACCCCTTTAATAAATTACCTACTGAAAAATTAAACCGAATACAATATAAATGTCTTCGGATTATCCTAGGTGCGATGAAGTCTACTCCTACCAATGCATTGCAGGTGGAGTGTGTAGATCCTCCACTTCCTATCCGCCGACAATTCCTTTCCGATCGATTTGTGAGTAAAATGTTGCAGCTGTCTTCCCATCCTCTACGGTCTAAGCTATCTAAGCTAGCTGATCTCATTCCTCAAGGCAAACCTTTACCATACCTGCTTGATAGCTTCCTTAGACTTACCTCTCTCCCTAATCCTTTGACTTGTTTTCCTTCTAATCCACTATTCCTTACACCGTATAACGCCCTAGTTCATTCTCCTTGTATCGTCACAAATCTTGGCCTAACCAAGGGAGATCCTGGCACCAACACAAAATTTCAATCCATAGTAAATGAAAATTTTTCAAATCACATCCTCATCTTTACAGATGCATCAAAGCTTTCAAAAGAAAGCTGTGTTGGTGCAGCTTGCTGGATACCAAAATTCAAAATTCTTCTACAATTTAAATGCCCTCCCGAATCATCTGTGTTCACAGGCGAGGCTGTTGCTTTGTTAGAAGCAGTCCTGTTTACACATTCCCACAATTTTAAACAGACTGTTATTTTTACTGACTCACTAAGCTGCTTAATGGCCTTAAAGGGAAGCCCATTTTATAGTAGATTGAGATCTTCAATTGTTTTAAGGATTCGTAAAGAATTGTACTCTTGTCATCTAAAGGGTTTGGATGTTACTTTGGTGTGGATTCCAGGACATTCTGGAATCAGTGGGAATGAATCTGCAGACTCCTGCGCTAAATCAGCTATTCAGTGTGGCACATTAGACCATTTCTCCAATTCCGCCCAAGATCTGATGTCCCTTGCGGATATTCATCTGCATAAGTCCTGGAATAATTTCTGGAGTGAGTCAAAATCCCATAAAGGTAAGTATTACGCCTTTATTCAACCTGATATTCCTAGGCGACCTTGGTTTTATTCTCAAAGGTTTATTGAACGGAGGATTATTACAACAATCTGTCGCTTACGTCTTGGGCATGCTTCTACTCCTGTACATCTAGCTAAGATCAGGGTCAGGGATCACTCTCTGTGTGAATGTGGCCTGGACGACGTCTCCTCTTTCCACATCCTTTTCTCTTGTCCTAAGTTAATTCGTCCCTTATATGATGTCCTTCCTCATAAAGTCCCTCGTCCTTTAAATGTTCAGTGTCTGTTAATGTTTGTGTTTAGTCCTTTATGTAAATTTTTATGTAAATATATTAAACTTAACAAAATAAAACTTTAAATTAACACCCATGTAAAATATTATTTATTACTAATCTAATGTGTTGTGTGTGTATATTGTAAATTTGTGTTTGTTTTGTTTTAGGTGAAGGCTGTACTTACACAGGATCTCTTTTTTACATGTATTCTATAATTGTGTATATTTATCTTTTTTATTACCGGTCAATTTCCTTCGTGTGTTTTCCATACAACGTGACATTGGTGAAATGAATTGTGCTCAACTGGCACGCTCGAAACGCCATATATCGAGAAATCAATCAATCAACATAGTTTTTTGATATTCAATTGTAGTCTGTAATTGTAGTCTAATGCTTTTAGTGCTTTCAGTCTTGAATGCTTCTAGTGCTTTGCCACAACACCAGAGCAAAGAAATGAAAAAAATAAACATTTCATTTCCTCAAAAGGAAATCGAACCCACAACGCCAAACGCGAAAAAAATACTTACACATCAAACAACTTGACATTGCCATCGTTAGACGCTGTTAGCAATAATTTTGAATTAGGTGAAAACTCAACACTGCGCACTGTCTGCCTGTGAGCTTCGATTGTATGTATCAGTTTACTTTGTGATACATTGAATATGTGTACGGAGCCGTCGACCGAGCCGCTTGCTATGTATTTAGAATTACTACTCTGAAATATAATTAATTTATTTTCCTTTTTTTTTAAGATTCACGCTGTATCCCAATTATAGCGAGGTAGAGGGTGGTTGTCAAAACATTGCTTGTTAAGTGGCGTAATTATAAAACAAAATTAAAACAATTCATTCTCCTGAGTAAAAATCAAACCCACCACCGTAAACCACCACAAAATTCTAAGAATTTTTTTTAACAAAAACTATTTAAAATAATGGTGGGCACACTAGAATAATGTTTGACTGTAAGTGCTTTATCTTAATTCTATATTAATAATTATTTATATATTTTATTGCTGCTTACATAGCATCATCCACATTACCTAAGGTCGGAGTTGGAGTTACCTTGGACATCTAAAGCCACAGGCAAAAATTTGAAAAAAAAATTAAAGGTGGAAATAAATATAATTTAATTAAACTTACCCAAGCAACGCATAAAGCAAATTTGCCTCTAGTATCAAGGACTTTGTCCAAAGTGTTATTGACTATACAATAAACATTAACTTTTCCCGTGTGACTACCAGAAACTACTTTAGTACCATCTGGTGAGAAAGCTACTTTCCAAACATCAGTTACGCCAGTCTTTATATTGTGAACTTTTAAACCACTAGTTAAATCCCATATTATCAGAGTTGAGTCCAATGATGTTGATGCTATGGCTAAAAACATTTCATTAACCAAATAAGTTATAACAAAAATTGAAAATTTAAAAATAAATATTTGGCATTGTAGCACAGTGGTGTAGCATCTAACTATAAGTATGGTGCTTGTGATTTCAATTCCCAATTGATTGTCATTTTCTTGCTCCCACTCAAAACTGGATGGTGCATATGGTTGCAACAGGAGTGTTAACACTAGGTTCCCTGTATATTACGCTCCATAGACAGGGTACATTGTAAAGCTAAAAAACTATATTTCTGTAAAAGGTAATAAAAGAGACTTACTATGACCATCAGGACTAACAGCTACAGAAACAACAGCCATGCAATGCCCTTCCAATATATGAAGTACTTCTAACCTATTATTCTCAAAGTGCCACACTTTTACCAGGTTGTCTAGCCCTCCAGTCACTAAGAAATCTTGTTGTGATACCCTTAAAGATATATAATACAATAAAAACTTGTAACAATGAGAGATTCAGATATAATTTAACGATTATTATAAAATAAAAACAAATTGCGAATTATGTTAGCAAAAATATGCTTACTTTCCATTATCTTTAGTTATTACAGTCGACCAGGCGCAACAATAAATTGGATCATCGTGAGCGTTTTCTTTTTTATTTAGTATCGAATACTAAAAAAATTTAAATGTATGGTTAGCATATGGATTATTACTAAACATTTCACATATAGTACATAAATTTACACTCACTACAGCCGCTGCAGGCATTATTATTGCAATAAATTAGTATTAATTAGTAGAATTCCTATTTATTAATATAAAAATATTGACTTGTTAAATATAAAACAAATTATATTTGACAGTGACAATAGAACTTAAGAGGATGAATGAACAGCTGATATTGACATTATTTTTTAAAGAAAATATGAATTAGACGTGGAGATTTGAAGAAAGAATGATTTATATAGAGTATTTAAATTTACGAGTTTTTACTGTAACATTTATGAGACTTATTTTTTTTTATTCTAAATAAAAATATAATCTTTTATGGTAAAAGTATTGGTAGATAGATTATGCCCAATTTAAGTAATTTTGCTGCGACACGGTCGTCGTTTTATTTAAATCTTTATTGTTATAAAATAAAATAACGATACTAGTATTAACATACTTGAATAACATATCAATAACTTGATAATTTTATAAGCGGAAAAAATAATGTTGCTTCGCTTTTTGTCTGATTATTTCTTAAGTCTGCAGAAATAACCTAGTTTCAAGATTTAAGGCATAGTTATCTAAACATACGCAATTATGTAAAATAGAACAAAAATAAAACTAATACAAGAACAAGTTTAATCATTTATTCTCAATTTTCATTTATCATTTATTACATAAACTTAACTATAATGGACAGTCATAAATATTTACACTTTTGTCTTCTGATATTGATATTATTTTATTGCTTTCTGCATTAAACTTCACACCCCACACCTGAAAAAAAAATTAACGGTTCAATAAAAATAATCATAATTACTAGCTAAATTTCATCTTATAATACTATTTTTTTATATTCACGCTCCTTCATTTACCGTCGAATTCGCGAGGTATAAAGTGTGGAGTGGCAGGACTCAGCGCCATGCATTGTTTCTCTGTGCATTGACATTGTTGTTACAAGAGCGAGAAAATAAACATATTAAATGTTTCATTACACCCAGTGTTGAGGAATCAATCCACAATCATCATGCTTTTGCTACTGCACCACGACTGCTTGAATAGTTTTATGACATATCCATTATTTTACAGTACTTATAAGTTTTAATATCTTTACGCGGTCTTGAACATATAACAGGATAGGCAGAGATAACGTAGTGTTAAAACACTTTATTATCCGCTTATCACCTCAATTTGCAAATTATTGTGTTAAGTAGTGATAGATTTAAAATCAAGTAAAAAAAAGAGAATACTATAAGGTAGATGGCTTATTGGAGTCACGCCTTTAAAAGCCAACAGCATACAACACATTTGCTAAAAGTAAAGAACTGATTGTAAATTCATCACAGAAAAAAATAAAATAAAATTGTGATAGCAACTTCCTAACAAAAACAGTGATATTGAACAAGTCAAGTGTAAAAAATATATATTTAAAATCGATTTACCTGTATAACTAACTAGTAACTGTAAAAGCGACGTAATTTCACGGGAAGCTAAAAGAAATCTTACCTGATCGCTATGTTCTTTAAACACATGTTGACACTGTTTACTCTCCAAATCCCACACTCTGACAGTCCTGTCAGAGCTACCTGATACAAATCGCTTGCCGTCAGGCGAGAAAGCCACTGACAGCACCCATGATGCATGACCAGACAATGTACCAGCCAAGTCCGCATGCGCACTAAAATGGGATAAAGAAAATTTAAGTATTGACTTAATTTTAATTTTTACGTTTTTTATTAGGTGCTATGAAGTAAGGGAGACAGAGAGATAGAGTGTTAAGACACTCTGTTTCCGTTTTCTGTTTCCCAATTTTTGAGAAAATGCATGTGCAGTGGCACCACACTTTGTCGTAAGCGAGGAATTAAAAAAAAAATATTAAAAATATTAATTCCCATGGCCATAGTACTTACAACCGTCGCCATCGCCGTCACATTAAATATTGTTTCATTATTGCTAACTTCTTTTCTTTGTGGTAAATTATTTGAAGATCAAAAAATGAAGAAACTTCTTATGTTGAATAAAATTATTTGACTATGACTTCCATAATATATTCAATTATGTGAATGTGAGAATTATCTAAACAGCGATTAGTCCGAATAGTCAAGTTTCAACTGTATAAATGTACAATATAAAAAATCTTACACATCATATAGTTTCATATGTCCATCATCAGATGCTGTCAACAATAACTGTGAGTCGGGAGAGAAACACAAACTTCTTATTGGCATGGCATGGCCTTCCAAAGTATGCACAAGCTTCCCTTGTGCCACATCAAATATGCTTATAATACCATCTAGGGCACCACTTGCAATGTATTTACCATCTGGACTCTAAAATGATATAACAATGAAATTAACAATACTGTACTTCTTCCAGTATGTACCATGCACATAGCTGGGTAGGCAGAAGGAACATGGGAATCTAATGTTAAAACACTCCGTTTCCATTAAGACACTTGCTTGTTGAATGCTGGAATTCACCACAGCACTTTGCCTAGTAACCAGAGCAAGGGAACAAAGAGTATAGAAACTTCATTCGTTCAAAAAGAACATTATTTGCTTATATTGAAATAAACAATTTTCAGAGGTCAGATGTTAAATCTGACATCTCAATCATCAAATCAGGTTCAAGTCTTATACAGTTATACACATAGTTACACTATTTGGCAAATTATTAAACAGTAAACCCAGTTACAATATTTCTAATTGTGTATCAGATATTTCTTGACTTGCTTGTTATAATAATTGTGTAATATGTGTAATTTTGGCTTTATTTCTTTTTATATGTTTAAAAGGTTGAATTTACAAAAAAAACATCAAAAAATACATACATAAGCTACACTCAGTGTAAATTTGCCCCTTGTATCCAATGTCTGTTCCTGCTTACCACTCTCAACGCTGAATATTAATATTTTTCCTGCATTACTGCCTGAGATCACATGTTTACCATCAGGTGAAAAATCTAATGTCCATACATCTGTGGTGCCTGTCTCCATTGTTTTTAACTTTTCCCCAGTTGTAATGTCCCATAGATTTAATGAGGAATCTTGAGAACTACTTGCTAGTGCTGAAAATATTAAAATGAAAATGAGTTAGGTGTTGTGCTATTATAACAAAGCAGAAGAACTTCTGACTGTAAACACACAGGTTGTGGCTCCTTTAGCAAAATTTATTATTTTCATTTTTTCATCCTGATAACAAGACACAGTGTGGTTTTGAGTTATGCAACTAAATGGGTAATCTCTTCCATATGTGCGGCAGAATGGAGTATTTTACAACTAGATTCCTGCAGACATGTGGAATATGTTGTGAAAAAAAAAAAAAAAAAATCTGAAAATAACATTAACATCAATTTTATTAGTCTTAGCTTTAATTAAAATTAGTTATGATAATTAGTTCTTGAAAAAGAAAGTACTACATCATTAAAGGAATGCTAAAATATGAAAATTTTAACAGAAATATGGAAGCAATGCTTACTTTTTCCATCAGGGCTCACAGCAACTGATATTACTCCAAGAGAATGGCCTTCTAACTGATGTTTTACTTCCAACTTACCATTATTAAATTGCCACACCTTTATTATATCATCTAATCCACCTGTAATAATATAGTTTTCTGGAGGTTCTTGCGAATGATTTGAATCTCTGAAAAACATGTACAACTAATGTTTTTTAAACGACTTCAAATATATATTTATAAGAAATATTGAATTGAGACAAGAATGGAGTTTTTCAATAAATATCACACTAACTTTCGACTATTTTATTAAATAATTCTGAGCTTAATAAGCATTAAAATACGTATTTGAAAGGTTAAGATACATACTGTGAGTTTTCTATATTTTCAGCATTTTCACTTGCTTCTTTAGTCTTTTCGTGTGTAATTTGGCTCCATCCACAACACCATATGGCATCTTCGTGAGCATTTTCTTTTTTCATTTGTAAATAATACTGTAAATAAAATTAATATAACATTAAGAACTTAATTCAGAAACGTTTTAACCTGAAAGTGTAAAAATATATTATACCAATGTTGTGATAGACATTATTATAATTTAGCTTATAAACGATTCACTGAGATAATATTTATATTTAATATATAATGAGATACAATATCAGAAAAATGCTAAAAGGCTAAAAGCCGCTGGCGCCGCTGCCCAATAAGCGTTATTGACATTTGACACTTGAGACTCTTGACAATGACTTTGACGCTTAAACTTTTTACAATGTTTGCATATCCAAATGGAAAAATGGATACCATATCTTTATATAACGAGAGATAATGACGTGTTCACTGAATCGGTTGTTATAATGAACAAAATCTTATTAAAAATATATATATCCTTATAAAACATGAAAATAATGTGTATTATTTTTTAAGTTATTTTGTTTAATTTGGCATCATATTCCGAAAATATTTTTTAAAATTAAGTCTAATCTATATCTTTACTTATCTGTATTGTGTAATAAAAATTATAAAAATACCTTATGCCAACATGGCGTCCATTTGAGTCATTCCAAAGTCATTGACAAACTACGTTATTACGGACAAACATTTAGCATTTATGAAAAGATAGTGTAAAATGATAAATTTTAGAACTACCTTATTAAGTATTTTGTGACACATGTGTATTCATTAGATAATATATAAATTGTAGAAACGTTATTTAGATATCATTTACTCGAAATATGGCTGTGTCTAAATCAACAAACACATATAATCGTCAGAATTGGGAAGACTCGGTAAGCCATTTAGAAACAATCTTAAATATTTATCATGTACGTAAAATTTTATATTATTTTTACATATTTAACGGGTATTCATTTATTTTCCAGGATTTTCCTATTTTATGTCAAACATGTCTTGGAGATAACCCTTACATTCGTATGGTATGTACTACGTAACAAAACGAATTCTTTATCGAATTAAATATTTACGTTTAGGTGATTAAAATACTTAACTTTTATTTCACAGACAAAGGAAAAATATGGAAAAGAATGTAAGATATGTGCGCGTCCCTTTACAGTCTTCCGTTGGTGTCCAGGCGCGAGAATGCGTTTCAAGAAAACGGAAATTTGCCAAACTTGTTCTAAACTAAAAAATGTTTGTCAAACATGTCTTTTAGATCTTGAATATGGACTGCCAATACAAGTTAGAGATGCTGCTCTCAAAGTACAAGATGATTTACCTCGTAACGAGGTCAACAAAGAATACTATATCCAGAATTTAGATAGTCAAATGTCGAAATTTGATTCTACACAACCAAGCAATTCTGCGTTGAAATCCAAGGGGGCTTCAGACCTCTTATTAAGATTAGCGAGAACTGCTCCTTATTATAAGCGTAATAGACCACATGTGTGTTCATTTTGGGTGAAAGGAGAATGTAGGAGAGGCGAGGAGTGCCCATATAGACACGAGAAACCAACTGATCCAGATGACCCATTAGCTGATCAAAATATTAAGGACAGGTATTATTACTTCTTATTTTTATTAAGCCTATTAGCCTCCATACAGTGATATTATTTCTGAATGCAAAGATAAGTAAGTTGTGAATTTGATATTCACTGGTGGGACTGATTGTTTAGATTTCCTGGCTCTGATAGAGAATGTCCAACATCAAGTTTTACCACTTAAAACACAGTATCTCAAATCTCTCTCAGTGTCTTATCACTAGGCTTTCTTCAGCTACTCCTACTTTATATCATATACATATTTTTTGTATGTAAGATAAATATGAAGCATAAAAAGGGACATAGTAATATATATATACTTTTTTTTATATAACAGATACTATGGAGTTAATGATCCAGTAGCTGAAAAGTTAATGCGCCGTGCTGCCGCCATGCCGGCTTTACCACCACCTGAAGATAGAACTGTGACTACTCTGTATATTGGTAACTTACCAGAAAATATAACTGAGGATGAATTGAAAGGACATTTCTATCAGTACGGAGAGATAAGGTATGTAACATTGTGTTGTTTTCTCACTTATGCAAAACCTTTACAAAATATATACATAAATATAACAATGGGAATTAACATTAAGTTAATAATTCTAAACTCAATAGTTACCTTTTGCTTAGAACAAATATAAACCATTACATACTTTCTTTTTAAAGTAATTTTGCTGAACTTGTTTGAAATGATACATATTTTTGGCATCACTTTACAATTTTTCTTGTGTTATTTATGTTTCCATGCATTTTGTGGTTCGATTTTTTCCAACTTTAATAGATAAATACAGATACATAGAACGTTAAGGCTCACATCCATGATATTCTTTTTTATTAAAAATATTTAACTGCCTTGTACACTAATTGTATATAAATAAGTAATTAAATTTCTTTTTAAATAAGAAGCTTGTGTTATACTTTAGAGTCAAGTCATATCCTTTGCTTTTTTTAAATAAATCTCCTTTGTTTATGTTGTATAACGTTGATAAAGCTATTTGTGCTTAAGTAGGTCACTCATTAACTAAGTAATAAATACAAGCTATGCTATATATGCTATAGATTACCTTCATTTCTCCAATTTAGTAGTCAAGAGTGACTGACATGTATGAACTAAATTCTTTCGATTTTATACTACCTTCATATGTAAATAATACAAAGCAACTACATTTATCTAAATAACTAGAGATGAGTGTAGTATATATAGAAAATAAATTGCTATTAAGCAATAAGGCCACCTTTTGTACATTTATGTAATGTTATTGTATTTTTGTGTCTTTCCTTGGGTGTACAATTATTGTCATCCTTGGGTGTATTAATACAAAAAAAAAGAGTTATTATTATTATTAATCTATTAATGAAGGCGCCGTGGCGCAATGGCATAGCTTCCGCAACCGTGAACTCAACACTTGTGGGTTCAATTCCCGCTGATGGGGAATTATTTATTTAATATTTTCATTTCCCCGCTTTGATAATAAGTTTAAGCGTGATATTGAGTTCCTACACTTAACTTGCAATGTAAATATAAATTCGGCGGAAAGTGACAAGCAGTGTCTTAACACTAGTTTCCCTCTGCCTAACCTATCCTTTGCGTGTTACAATAATAATTATTTTAATATCTTCTATAGGACACTCACGCTAGTGCCAAGAGCACAGTGTGCGTTTGTACAGTACACCACGCGCAGTGCGGCCGAACATGCTGCGGAGAAAACGTTCAATAGATTAGTGATTGCTGGGAAGAGACTCACTATTAAGTGGGGGAAATCACAAGGTAAACATATTGATTTGTTTGTTATTATATTAATAATATTAACTTTCATTTAATGTTGTGATTGTTATCAAAAGATAGTAAAAAACCCAGTGTTAATAACATATTGAGGTTATATAGTTGGGATCACTGGCTTACTTGAATTTCAACATAATGTTAATTTAATTATATTTTCAAGGTATACATATTAAATAATGAAAACAACAAGATTTTGCTAAAATAGTGGGGACTCGAACACACACTTCTTAGTTCTTAGTAACCTTCTAAGCACTCCAATTTCTTCTCTACATTGAAATTGTTATAAGCTTGTTACAGCTTATTTTTTGTTGGTAACATCTCCATAGCAAGGTTTTTTTAGAAATTTCTCCTTCCCACATACTATTCCTACGAATTCTCTTTTACCAAATAGTTATTACTTATAGTCCTCCATTGAAGATTTTAAAAATATAAAGATTTTTGTTTGTTAGTATTTTTTTATTGTTAAAATCAATATTGTTTAGTTGTTTTTTATTATTTGTCTCTAGGACGTCAAGGAATAAACGAAAAGAGTGAAACAGCTCCAGTGTTAGAGCCAGTACCAGGATTGCCGGGAACCCTACCACCGCCACCTGCCTTCTTGCATCCCTTCCCACCTCAGGTTAATACATATGTTTATGTATAATTTTTTTTGTAATAATAAGATGTAGAAAGTGGATAAAAATCTATAAACTTCCAAAAAAATCATAATATTTTTATTAGTTTTTTATACAATAGAATGTGCAGTTGCGTCTAACATTGCTAGAAAGGGTCTGGCTGTAAATGCGACGGTTGTGGGTACAATGATTTATGTTCATTTTCTCATTATGAAAAAAAGGCAAAGCACGGTGTTGAGTTACACAGTTAAATTAGTTTAGTTAGGTTAGGTTAACACTAGGCTCTCTCTGCAGAGCAAGGTTTCCAAGATCTTATTGACTCGGATTTGGATGCAGTTTCTATTAAAAATATGTATATTTAAAATGGTTTTTTTTGCATCTTTAGGTATAGTGTTACAAATCATTCTTTTCACGCGACAAATGCAAATGATTATATTTAGATATTGACATGATACTTTCTAATAAAAAAATATTAACTATAAATGTCGTTTCTCATACTAAGTTATTAATAAAATTCTTATTTAACCACCAGATGCCGCCACCGAACCGCCCCAACGACTTCTTCAACTTGTCGTACGCGGGTGGATGGGGCGCGTGGGGCTCCGTGGCGCCCCCTGCGCCGCCGCCTCTGCACTACCCCAGCCAGGACCCTTCGAGGCTGGGGCACGCTCATGCTAACACACCGCAGACCTAGTGCGAATATATAGATGAGGATATATTATGTTAATAAAGTGTTTTAAATCAGTATATGAGTGTCTTTCTAAATTTTTTCCTTGAAAACGAAATAAGTATCACAAGAGTAGTATAAGGATACTGTAGTATGTTCGACTTACTAAATAAAACACCATTTCGGAAACTATATTTAATATTAATTATAAGTTTATAACATGACTTAATCGTTACAAAACAGTTAAACATTTAGTTAAATTCTACGCCTTCGCTTACCATTATCTGGGTAAGGACGGTCTCAATAATTTACATTAAACTAGGCCCAGATACATATTTGACAATCCTTAAATGATAAACGGACATGTCAAAAAAGAAGAAAATACAAGTTTATCTAGCTATTAAAATGATATAAAATAAAATTATAAATATTAGTATTTTTATATATGTATAATTGAATTTCATTTTTTAATAGAAAGATGAACCTTTATTTAATTTTCTTCCGTCAACCTTCTCTTTTGACATCCGTTTAAACGTAGGGACCATGAAAATACCTACATAAAGTCCAAATATAGGACAATAGTGAATAGTGATAGTGAAACAATGAGAAAAGCGGTTAATTTGCTTCTTAATTTATAGTACAGATAATATAATATTACTTCATTTTATACAAATCATTTATTTAATTACGTACCGAATATCGCAGAAAGTGACGTAATATTATATTCAAAGATGGATTAAATACTAATGTTTATACATTTTGATATAATACATAAATACTTGAAAATAATAATTAAATATTTATATAAAAACAATTGCGGGGCATAAATAATTGATTTTATTGAATCAAATCATTCAAATAAATTTTCATTTTTCCACCTTTAATCTATACTATTAGTCAATTGACTAGTTCTGTGTATTTTCTTATGCTATAAATTATATATAATATAAACGCTAAAACGAAGTCTTGTGCATCTAAATCGTAAAACGGCAAGTTAGGAGTCACAAATCAAAATTAAGTCAACGGACCGACAAATGTCACACAACTACAATATCGACAGCCTCTAAGTAAAATGTAAAAATTATATATATTTATATAAATTACTAGTAATTTATATATTTATTTTACCAAGTAGTTGTATAATATACTATCGTTTATCGCTAGCTTTCTTCGAAAAGCGGACTGTCCTACATAAAAACAATTTTTCAATTTGAAGTATTAGTTCCTAAGATTAGCAAATCAAAAATTTACTTTACAAATAATTTAACCTTAAAAAACGATTATATATAGAATTATAATGTTTACTTAAAGACCGACGATTATAGAAATGATTCGATATAAAATACTATAAACATTAATTTATGAAGGCATTTTAAAATATTCACACTTGTCCGTGCAATTTGGAATGTTAATTCAATAATTAATGATAATGACAATATCAACAATGGAAATAAAAAAAAAAATTTAATGAATGATGAAAATAATTCATTTCATAATAATATGAAAATAAGAAATGTAACTTTTATAGTACAGTATACTCGACGAGTCGCAACCGCCACGAAATTAGTTGCAGATGTTGCAATTTTAGGATTTTTTCTTACATAAGAATAAATTATAGAAATCCTAACTTCAAGACGGCTACGAAACATCGGCCGGATTATAAATATACAGCCTTTTCACACATTTGGCTTAAAATTGGTATTATTAATAGTCATGATTGAATAAAAAGGTAATTTAATATAATATGTTTTGAAAACTCTATTTATATTATCTGTGATTATAGATACATATTTTTTTTATTATTTTTTGGTGCAAAGGTTACGAATATAAGTCAAAACATCAGTGTATACTTATTTTAAAGCATCGGTAAGCTCATGTAATTATAACTAGCACAACTAAATAAAACTGCAAATTAAAAATAATTTATATTT
>JAEBDU010012286.1:0-15035 GCA_016802625.1 Heliconius numata | reverse complement strand
TTTTTTTAGAAATAATTCAAGTTCCAGTTCTTTGCCTCCTAGGCCTTGCATATTCTGATGTACAATGTTAAATTTAAATGACCTAGGCGTTGTCTTATTGTCTAGTTTAAATTGGAACTTACATCATTATACTTTATAGAAGTATTATTAGTACATCTAATTTCTTTCGTTATACCATGTACAACGGGGTTTTGTATATTATATGCTACTAAAGTAGCAATTTGTTTCTTAAAATATAAAGGTAGATACAATGTATCTTCTGTCAACTTACAGCTATTAAAAATAAATTTATTTAAATCTAAATAAAATAATGCGTCGCTATGACGTTCTGTCGTATTATAAACCTACATCATTGAGAAGATGTCGTTATTATGAAAATGAATTCATTAGGGCCACGAGTACTGTGCCCGTATATTAACATAAATAATAATTACACAAATGGACTGTAGCTATTACCATCTGTTTTATGTCTTCTTTCCTATTTAGAAATATGTAATGTTTTGAAAGAATTTCTCATATTTTTCAGGAGTGCACCGAAAAATTACTTTTCATATTAGAGTAGGTACTGTACTTACCAATGATAAACCATTGTGTTCTTAATTTTTGTTCTGAAGTTTTAAAGGAAGAAATTATGAAAAAAATCTAAAGTTTATATAAAAATTGTGGAGTGTGTGTTTGTCGTCAAAGTTAACAATCGAACCTGCGTACCAACTATGGGGTATTACGAGACAAAACTGTGAGGAGTTAGTTATGTTAGCTATAATATTCTCAAAGCAATTTCGAATTTCTAATCAATTTTATTTATTCTATTAAACATAATTATTTTATAATTTATTATGTAAGAAAAATGTAAAATTACTATATAAAATAAATATTCTGCGAGGATTAAGCTGAGTTTTACATTTGTGTAGATTATCATTAAACTACAGCCAATGAAAACTTTTAACAATAAAATTAATTATTAGCCATAATTAAAAACAAATTAAATATACAAAATATACCAAGTCTTCTGTGCCAAATCTGGCATCGTCATCATTTTCATTTTCATCTTGTGCAAATGCAAAACTCAGCTTACGCTTTACAGACTATACTAAAATAAAATAATTAAAAAAAATACAAAATTAAAAAAAATAAAAAAATACAAAGTTTTTTTAGGGTGATATTCATTTTAAGTTCTTTTCTAATTTTTCTGAAATGCAACAGAAAAAATATCAAAATAGCAAGAAGAAGTTACTAAGCGAAGCGACGATAGCCAACTAAGAAATACGTAAACTTCATGAATGGAATTGGAAAAAACTTTGTTTCAATTAGAGCCGAGGGCAACGGAGTGTGGCATTTTAATTAGTGAATTAACAGAGAAATAAGATCCTTACATTTTCAATTATACAACCATTTACAGTATTTCGTTAATAACGTAACTTATGTTGTCTCAATGTTGCCAGCACCAATTATAAGCAAATATTAAATTATCCTAGCCTATACATTCATAACAGATATATTTCTCTTTTGATGTTTAACATTAAATTAAACGTAAAAAAAAATAAAATTAAATCAGCTTCACGCTATATCCCGCACAAAGCAGGGTAGGCGGAGGAAACATAGTGTTAAGACACTGCGGTTCCCAGTTTCCGCCGGATTCTGCGTTGAGTGGCGAAACACAACGCCGCGCTTTACTTCGTTAACAGAGCGAAGAAATAAATATTTCATTTCTTCGAGTGGGAATCGAACCCATAACCTGTCGTGTTTTTCACATATTTGTCCTCCTATGAAACGACTGGCCTCAAATTATATCTATTTAATAAAATTAAGTTACTTAATATAGAAAACATGAGCTAATAAAATGAAAAGAGATTTATCGTTCCATGTATTCCGCCCAAAAACATATAATATTTTGTAACATTCATACCCTACGTAATACACTCGTTTATTATATTTATATGAAACACGCAGGAACTTGCGACGCTCACGTCTTCCCGTTCGCAAGTTGTAAGCCAACACGGCGCTATATCCTGTTGCGGAAGTTATTCATTATTCATTGTTATATATCTTAGTACTATTATGAATGATTTCTTTTATCTTAACTCTGTAAAAAGTAAAACAAATAAAAATAAATCAGTTCACGCTGTATCCCGCACATAATAGGGTAGGCAGAGGGAACTTAGTGTTAAGACACTCCGTTCCCCACTTTCCGCCGAATTCTGGAGGCACTGCATGTTGAGTGGTGGAACTCAACGCCGCGTTTTGCGTCGACACCGGAGCGAAGAAATGTAAATATAAATTTAAATAAATATTGTATTTCTGCGTGTGGGGATCGAACCCACAACCATTCGTGTATACAGTAATACACTTGTGCCCCTACGCCACCCAGGCACACACAATCAGTAAACGAGATTGGTTATGGGATGCATTAATTTAAATATACAAGTTAAGTATTTATTTAAATTTTTATTTTCATTTCTTCGTTATGATGCCGACGCAAAGCGTGGCGTTGAGTGCCGGCACTAAAAACGCAATGCCACCAGAATTCCGCGGAAAATGAAGAACAGAGTGTCTTTACACTTGGTTCCTTCTGTCTACCCTACCGTGTGGGTGAAGCTGATTTATGATCTAAATTTTCATATTTTCAGTTTCATTTGATAAATGCATATAGGTGAATAAAAAATATGTTTTTTGAAATAACTATTTTTACACAAAAAATGTATGTGGCTTTATGTAGCTAAATTTATGCTTCGACATGCTTTAGCTATACTACGTATACTTATATTTAACATTGGCATACTTTATTAAGGCTTTTTTATCTGTGTGTATATTCCATTGAATTTGACTATTGTAACTTCGAGCTTTGAGATATTTATTAATTAAATAACCTATTAAACTTATATCTTTTATTAAATTTTCATTTATAGTACTATAACGAAATAAACTGATTTTACGAAAATAAAAAAATAACAAATTAATATTACAGGCTCGTTGTCTTATAATTATTTATCAAAACAATTTCGCTCATATTTTTCGGCAAAAAGAAATTTTTCGAACGAATTTTTATATATAAATTTTATTGATTAAATTATAGAAAAACCATACATTATAATAAATTTCATTTACGGTTTCTGATATAATAATTAATTTAATTAATTCGCTTCGCGCGCTTTTCGAATCTTAAATGAAAACTTAAAAATGATTCTTAACAAACTCAGCGATACTCGAGCCTCAGGTTGTACCCAATTAATATTTTGAATGACAAATTATTAAGAGGTAGCATGTTTAAGGCTTCCCTTTTAAAATACAATAAAGTTAAACTGAAATTTGTATTAATTAATTATAAATTTAAACTGTTATTCCTGAACAAAATTAATAAATACTGTAAATTAAGTGGCGTTTGAATTACAATTTTTTTCATATATTTATGTGGCACATAAGAAAAAAATACTCTACCCATAGACAACCGTTGAACCGTTGATCGCGACACACGCGACACACGCGACACCCTGTATATTTAGGCATATATTATATTGAGCGCTTACGGAGACTGTAAAATATATGCATTATAAAATGCATTTTCACGCTTTTTGTTTCACTCATGTTAAGACACTGTTTCTCATTTTGCGGATAGTGTTTCTTTAATTTTTATCTCAATTTTTATATTTGTTGTTTATAACATGATAGCGTACGTATAATAGTAATATTAAAATTATTATTTTTGTTATATTTTTTTCAATTATTGTATATACCAGGATAAATGAAAATATAAATAATAACTGAGAATTCGCCCTCAGTTATTATTCATATTTTCGACGCCATCAATCCCTTTTTATTTTGTCGCCAGGAGACCTCTCTGAATTATTAATGTAGCGTATAATTTTAGCTTTCCCTTCTCTTTAGAACGTTAGGCAGACGTTTTAAACGACCATTTCATATCAAGCGATTCGTTCGTATTTCACCGAGTTTTTTTTAAATTTATATTTTCGTTTCTTCGTTCTGGTGTCGAAGCATTGAGTTCCGTCATTTGACACGCGACGTTTGTAGAATTCAGCGGAAGAAAGGAAACTGAGTGTCTTAACACTAGGTTCCTTCTGCCTACCCTGCTGTATGCAGAATGCAGCGTGACCCTCCGTTCCCTACTCTCTGCCCAATTCTTGAGGCATTGCGTGTTGAGTGGCGGAACTCAACGCCACGCTCAGCGTCGACACCAGAACGAAGAAATGAAATTTTATTTGTAAATAAATATTTCATTTCCTCGAGTGGGGATTAAACCCACAACCGTCGCGTTACAGTCACACTCTTGCATCGCTGCGCTACGACGTCATAAATTCTGAACACATATCATACGTCGTACACAACATTTTTTAATCATCATTTAGATCGGCCAAATTGCTGGAACATACTCGTATTGCAGTGGATGTAGGGAAGAATGAAAAGTTAATGTTTTTATGTTAAACTAGCGGCCCGCTCGCGGTTTCACCCGCGTGAACTATGTTATTATTAATTTCTGTCTCCATGACTACGTCATAGTGACGTCTATGCAAAATTTGAGACTCCTAACATTTGTAGTAACGAAGTTTCATACAAACTTTCGACCCCAAAAACAACCCCTTAGAAGTCTAATATTGCAAATTCCCGTCTTAGCCAGCACCTACGTCCTATAAATAACTCCTATGCAAAATTTGAGATTTCTAGCACATGTAGTTTCTGAGATTTCGTGATGAGTGAGTGACCTTTCGATTTTATATATATAGAAATATAGAAGACTAGCGGCCCGCTCGCGGTTTCACCCACGTGAACTATGTTATTATTATTAATTTCTGTCTCCATGGCTACGTCCTAGTGACGTCTATGCAAAATTTGAGACTCCTATCATTTGTAGTAACGAAGTTTCATACAAACTTTCGACCCCAAAAACAACTCCTTAGAAGTCGAATATTGCAAATTCCCGTCTTAGCGAGCACCTACGTCCTATAAATAACTTCTATGCAAAATTTGAGATTTCTAGCACTTGTAGATTCTGAGATTTCGTGATGAGTGAGTGACCTTTCGATTTTATATATATAGATATATAAAAAGATACATTACTTTAAACTTTTAAAGAAAAACTAATATATGAATAATATTGAAATAAGTTGGCATAAGCATATGTGGATTGTAAGGAAAAAAAAATCTTTACTATTTAAAACTAAATTGTACTAAACACAACACTAAACAACTCATTCAATTCACTCTTAATACACAGTATTAGTTTATTTACAAATCACCAGTATTTAGTGTATATTTACTATTTATTACTAAAATAATAAACTAGATTTTATATTATGATATTGCAAAATAAATAATTTTAAGCAGATTAAGAAAACTGTGGAAAATAACTAGGGCGTTCATTAATGCTCATTCGCTGCATTCACCGCACCGTCGTGGCTCAGTTAATCTACCCTTAAACAATAAATATAGGTAAATGTCTTTTTTTCATATTTTTAATTATTTTCCATCCTAAGTAGAAATGTGAAATGATATATTTATACAGAGAAATATAGATTTTGATCATATGTACTACAAATTCTACTACTTTTCATTTGAAGATGTATTAACTAAGTAATCGTAACTCTTACGATAACGGATTTTTTTAACTTAACTTCACGCTTTATCCCTAGCAGGGTAGTCAGAGAGAACGGAGCGCCAAACGCTACGGTCTCTACATACCTCTTTCGCCTCGTCCACTGTCATCCTCCTCTTCATACATGCTCTCCGGGGGGTCCTCATGCTTTTTACGTGTCATTTCTCCAGTATATTTGATACCGTGTTTTCAAAGATCACCCTAGGTACCTCTCTTACCACTCACTTTTCCAGCATAAATCTTTTTTGCCATTCTTATATCATTCATTCGTTCGACGTGCCCCAAACCAGCTGAGTACGTTCTTCTTCATTCTCACTGTGACATCCTCGCTAGTACCTGCCATTTTGTTTATCTCTTCATTGCGGATTCGATCAGCTAAGTTGACTCCGCATATCCTACGATGAGATCGCATCTCCACGGCATTCATCTTTCTTTTTTATTTTATGTAAAGTATATATAATTTAAAAATTTCTTAACATATGTCTTTTATATATTGCTATTACATATTTTAACCATTTAATATGTCTTACACACAATGTCCCCTAAATTAATATCGACAAGCATTAATTATGAATTACTTATACTTTTTAACAACTAAAGGCGAAGGTATGGCCTTAAGTTTAGAGTAATCTCCCGATTTTCATCAAATATGTTCTAACAATCATATTTGGCGCAGTAGCTGGAATATTTGCTAAATTTATTAACAGACCCTTCTCGTTTAAGTGCTTAACTAAATTACTCCCATTTGTAGGGATGATTCATATCGTATAACTGCCAGGCGAGTGTAAGGTTTCATTCATATCTATATCTTTCTATATTACCTATCAAACATTTCATAGAGAAATAAATTTCAACGCAAAAGTAATTTTTTCCACCTATGAAAATATATATAAGAATTTATAATATATATGGAATTCATTGGATATTGGGACCGCATCGCAAAAGACATATCTAGATATATCTAATGAAAGTATTGAATATATATTTTCTTCGAGTGGGAATCAAATCTACACTCTCCTCCTATCCTCTTCAACACTCTATATTTATTTATAATACCACTAAAGTCTTATATTATTTATTAATAGAACTAACGAAACGTTTTAAAAACATATTCACCTTCCAGCTAGAACAAGAGATTATTTAGATTTTTGCGAGTATCGATCTCCATGTTTTATCGTCAGGAGACTTTTTGAATTCGTAATGTCGCGTATAATTTCCTTTAGTCTCCTCGCTCCACTCGTTTAAAAGGTGCTACGAATTAATTTCGTCTGACTTCGAGGGTCTACGGAATATGTTACCGCTTAATGAGGTGCTCTATATACTTATTTTGGTCGTGAACATATTAAAATTCATATATTTATATGACTTCAGATATAACTTCACTTAGTATATTTTTGTATTAAAATATATGTTAATTTATATAATATATAGTTCATTTATACACATATAAAATGCGGATACAAATAAAATGCTTTACAATTGTGTATATCCCGCACACATCAGAGTAGGCAGAGGGAACCTAGTGGTAAAACACTACGTTCCCTATATTCCGTTACAATTTCTCTTTTTTATTTTCCTCATTCATCTATTTACCTATATAGTTTGGTTGTTTTCATAGATGCATATTATATAGCAACTGGCCTCTTTAAGTGAGTGCCAAATGAGATGTTCTGTTCATCCATTTAAAGTTGGCATAATTATGAAAATTAAAATTTCTTAATTATGTCAACTAAAAATGCCCAACGCGTTAATTAAATTTTGCTAAGGAGTATTTTTTCATATTATATTATTGTATAGAGGATCTCTTAGTGCGCTACATCAGATGTTATAGATATTATTTTTTGTATAATTTCAAGCACAAAAAAAGTAAATAAAGCACTTACTGTACCAGCTAGGAACCTGGGAACCTAATGTTAAGACATTCCGTTACAATTAAAAGACATCCGTACTCCATTTTCCACGGAATTCTCAAGGCACTGCATTGAGTAGCGGAACCCCTGCGGTTGCCCTTCCCATGAGTGGAAATTGGACCCATGACCGTCTCTAAGAGAATATTAAGTGTTAAGAAATTCCGCTTTCTACCTATTTTGTGATATTGTGCGAAACGAAATAATTTTTCGTGATAAATAAGTCAGTGACTTTCCTATACGTAAGGATACATGTATAGATTTGAATATATATTTTTTGAACAGCTTCACGCTGTATCCCGCACAGCAGGGTAGGCAGAGGGAACCTAGTGTTGAGATTGAAAAAGGTTTACATATAACGAATTTCGAATTTTATTGCAGGATACACGCGTGAAGCTGATCTACTAAGAATATTATTTTAATTTACAATATAATCATTTTTGACCAATTTTACTTTCTCGATCATATATTTCATATCAGCGATCTCATCAGAGCAGTTTCCCAGTCGAGCCTATCCCGATCGTTTTCGAACTAATTGTACTTGTTTACTTGCGGCACCGACCTTTTGCCAGTTCCACTGAAACTCTTCGAAGAGATACTGGTCCAACTACGCAATATTTGGGGATAACGATAGGATATAAGAGTCATAAACTCTTGTATAAACAACGTCCTGATAACTGCTATATAAGTAATTATATCCATTGGATTAAGAACTACGCCATCTACATCTCGACCTACAAAGTAACTTTGTCCATACTGAAGAGAACTTCAATATCTGTAGTTTTGGCACTTTACCAAGTTCTTAGAACTAAGATCAAAGCTGTATATAATTGATATTACGCTATCGGAACTAATAGAAGAGTTTATTGTCTGCCAGCTTGTATCTATTTATTATTTTCATATAAAATATGAAAGGAAAAATGTGTACGTATAAGTAGACGTATCGTATACGAAATTTCACACGAGCTTGAATTTATCATCATGTATATCAGGGGTTCCCAACCTTTTCTTGCTCAAGGACCACTTTTATTTCAATATTGATAACTGGGACCTTTCTGTAGGTATAATCAATATAAACTATGATAATGAATCGCGTCCAACGCCTCACCGCACTAATATTTAAATTGTTCGCGGACCATTTCTAGGCTTTTACAGACCACTGGTTGGGAACCACTGACCTATATATATAAAAGGACATGTTCTCACTGACTGAGGTAAGACGCACGCACGGCCGGAACCGCTGTGCGTAGAAACGTGAAATTCGGACAGATGTTTACTTTCATAATCTGGACATCCACTAAGAAGGGATATTGAAAAATTTTAACTCTGAAAACTCTGAAAGTTTGCATGGAAAAAAATTAAATCAGCACCGATTTTTATAAAAAATTGAACTTAAAAATAAAAATATTTAATTGAACACGTGTTTCATGGTTTTTTGAATTCACCCTCTAAGGGGCAAAATAAGCAAACAAAGCTACGCGTACCCCCTAGTTTATGTATAAAAGGAAATGAGAAAAATATTTCCACTTTGCTTGTCATCTCATCTTATAGGAAAATATTATGCAGTTGACGTGAATAATATTCTTTGCGCTTATCTAATACTTCCACGAGACGTCAATAGTGTCTCGAAAGCGATGAAACAGCGGGATGTGAATGCAAAACAGCACGAAGCGGGCAATAAGCCCGTGTTAGCGTTGCTACACGTTGTTGGACGCTGTTTGCATCCTGTCTCTTCATTCGAAGATGTCTTTCTATACCTGAAGAATTTCTCCTTTTAGGACAGAAAACGTCAAATGACAAATCGCTTATTATTTGCTTAATGAGAGCAGGATTTGTTAAAAAACCTTTTAGCTTCGCTTTTAGTGAAAAGACACTCCATTCTCACTTTTATTAGTGTTGAGTGACAGAATTTTCAAATGTCGATATTATTTAAATGTGTAGAATTTATAAACATTTTATCACTAAGTATATACGTTTATTTTTAAGATTTAATACTTAATGCCACTCATACACTGGAACTTTGTTTGATTGAAATAAAAGTGG
The DNA here is from genome assembly GCA_016802625.1 of Heliconius numata. NCBI lineage: Eukaryota > Metazoa > Arthropoda > Insecta > Lepidoptera > Nymphalidae > Heliconius > Heliconius numata. The sequence continues at coordinate 5,480 of JAEBDU010012286.1, read as the reverse complement.
ATTTATCTGATAAAACGTCCACACTGCTCTTGTATCAAGTTTTAAGCTATGTTAGAATCGATTGCCTCGAGCGCTAAGGTAGATAAATCTACTTGGATGTAAAATAATTTTTCATATTTTATATCACATTCTTCATTAACATAAACTAATTGTGTGTTGATACAAAAATAATTTTATGCGTATCAACATTTATGTTGTGTGCACATAAAGTGACTTTAATTAAAACGATTAGAAATGGAAGATATTCCGAACTTCGCAGGAAGATAAAAGGCACTACGATATTCGTAGTTTTATCTATGTATTGTGTTATTTACACTGCATACAAAAAAAAAATTAAAATAATAAAATCTATACTTGGCCAAACTTTACAACTTCAACTTCGATTTTTTATTTCTTCTTCCTTACTGGCACAGGGATGCTGAATTAAGAAAAGGACCGGCCAAGCCGAGTCGAATTCTACGATTTTTGATTTTTTATTGTGATCTAATTTAAACAGTTGCTATAAAGCAAGCGATGTGAGATATTTAAATTTTCAATTATCATTTTCAAATATACCAACATTATACAACAAAGAATTGCAACGACAGCGTAGTAAAGGGCACTCAGGATTCGATTTTATTTGATACTTGTTCGACGTCTGTCTGGGAACGCACCCCTCATTTTCCTTGTCTCTTTTCACCCTCCGCCAATGCAATTTAAGCTAAATTTTATAATAAAATTCTTAGAATTTTCTAAAATCTAAAAATATTTTAATTTTCTAAGAAACAATATTTTTTTAATCGACATCTTTTCCAAGAAGGCAGAGTTCTATGTTCGTTATTTTTTATGTATCTCCGTTGATTTCTTTGTCATAAAAAAAATACTAATTTTAAATATTAAATACTGGTTACCTTTAAATAAGTATATAAGTATCAATAATTGTTCATATTGTTTATTAATTTTCTTTACTTAGAAAAAGTTTTTGTTTATATTTGTGCATATAAGTAAAGTTTAAAAGACCTTTTTTAATATTTTATCTTTATTGATTCATATCCCGCACACAACAAGGTGGGCAAAAGAAACATAGTGCTAAGACACTCTGTTCCCCATTTTCCGCCGAGTTCCGGAGGCTTGCGTGTTAAGTAGTGGAACGCAACGCCTCGATTTGTCTCGACACCAGAGCGAGAGCGAATAAAATTAAAATATTAAATATTTCATTTCCTCGAGTAGCAATCGAACCCACAACGTCGCGTTACATTCACACTCTTGTACCGCTGCGCCATAGCGGCCCCTAATTGTTAGGTACTTGTAAAATATAGTTGTAGATCGAAAATTTTATGTAATCCCTTGGAGTCGTTAAACTAAATGAATTTACAAACTTCAAGGATAAATTCCCGCGCTGATTAAGAAGCAACAAACATTTGGCATGTCAAGGTGACGTATCGCTGAACTTTAACCGGCAATTAGGAGCAAGTTCCTGAGTCGTTAACTTTACAAATCGGTTATAAACTTGGATGCTAGCCAGAACCTCTGGAATTGCGGACCGCATCCGAGGACCGGGCGGATTTAGAGTTGCATTTCGAGGAGTTCTGCAACATATTTTCTGAACAAGCAGTTTTTATATTTTCATTTATAATATGTATTTAGTTTATGTTGTTTTTTTAATAACAATATTTGTACTTCAATATGCAATTGATACTAATATCTGTAAACATTATATGTTAGTCCAGGTCCACGATGGAAGGCTTGGTCGCAGCGATGTCTTTATGTCGATATGGTGGTGGTGATCAGTATAAAAAAATTGAGAGTGGTTCTGGTATTTGAAAGAAATGAAGAAAGGGCTCCCAATTTACAGTTTCCATAGATCTAATAATTTTGACGCCCTTTTTGTCATCTTACCTTGAAGTAATAATATATATTATGTAAGTATATGTACATTATAACTAATATTCAAAATATTCATATTTCATAGAGCGTTGATTAGATTTATTTAAAGCTCAAGTGAGGCAACATTTTGTAATTAAATTATTCAGGGCCGGTGTTGCGAGAGGCGTGTCCCCCATGTCCTCCAAGGTCCCCCATGCAACGTGAAATGATAATCGTTAAACTAAGTTTATAACAAGTTGAAACGATGAAATATTTATTAACCTGTTAGGAGTTCTGAAAATATGGAATCTTTAACTGCTAATGTAAAATTTATGAGAAGTGTATAGAGTCGTGTATTTAGTTAACTAAATAAATAGAAAAATTTATATTGTATCTATCTTTTAATTGGAAAATATTTATACTTAAAACATAGGTTTTTTGGCGGAGTTAAACAAATTGCTCTAAATTAAGAAAGTTATTTATTATTTTTACACTATAAAGGAGAGGAGAGGCCTATGTCCAGAAGTGGACGAGGACAGGCTGATGATGATGACGATGATGACTTTATAAAGTATATCTACGGCGAAATTTGAGAGTTACATATGGTGAATATTATAAAAAAACTATCGAAGTATTATATTGACGATTTTTAATACTCTCCTAAAAACATTTCTATACTTTTAGCATTAGACTGTTTGTTAATAATAAATTTATTTCTATAACCACGTGATGTTTCTCAAATGACATTAAAGATGTTCAAATATTAAATTCCATATAAAACCGTCTCATCATTTTATGCCAGGCAAACCTTCACAAAATACATTACTGTATTACGAGATCTGATCCCTTGACGTCTGGTGAAATTAATTCAAGGTACCTTTTACAAAGTGTCACCAGGACCCTCGATGCGAGGGACATTTATATGTCACATTATCTATTCTAAAAGGTCTCCAAAATGAAATGAAAAGATCGACGACGACAGAAATATAAATGTTTCTTTTTTTTCTTTTATAGAAACGTGGCAATACTAGAAAAGTTTGAGAGGAATAGCTAATGCAGATATCTCTGTGCGAGTTGAACGAGAACACTCTCTTGATTGATGTTTCATATTTTTGTTCGAAAACAAATATATACAATATTTCACAATAGACTGAAAAGATATTTTTGAGAGCTTTTACTGTTTCATATTAGGTTTTATATAAGGTTTGTTTAATGAAAAAAATATTGTAAATATTTACGTAGTACGTATTTGAGGCAAATGCGAATTTTATCACTGTTTTACCTTATATTCTTCTAAGAAATCGCAACAAATATTTTACAAATACATATGTATATTCTTTCAGACTGGAGAATTATCTATAGAGCACGAAATTCGGCATTCAACACGAAAATTAAGAAGAAAGTAAGAGACGGAGTATCTTAACACTCTCATCTGCCTTCCTAACTATACAAGGTGAAACTAAAAAAGGTGATGAGGTGTCCTTTCAAAGTAAAAAAAATATATATTTCAAATAGTAGTTCAAAAATTCTGAGCACGTCCTATCTGAGTATACTCGTATAGTATAGTATATTCAGAATATACGAACGAACGCGATATAAGTTCATATCACATATATATGTACAAACAGCAATACCTACATACATAAATATATGCATAAGCTCACAGCTTCATATTGTTTATATCGCGGCTTAAATTATTTACTAACGTTAACGTGACAGCGCCATATGACGCTTCGCAGCCATTATATTTGATGTTAACTCTGAATATTATGTGCTTGTTTTAAGCGTGTACTCGTACGTATAAGCGGGATGTGGTGATTGGTGGTGGTGGTTGTGGTGGTGATGAAAAGGTAGTGGTAATCCTACTAAGATTTCTCTTATATAACTTATTATTTCTTTTCCTTTTTCTTTTGTTTCTCGCTATATCTCGCATCAGTGGCGTAGCTAGGGTATTTGCTGCCCGGTGCGGCTTACTGGATTTGATGCCCCTTTCCTGTTGATGAGTTCTAAAAAAAAAAACAAAGTGACCGTCGACTTTGATGCGCCTTTCCTTTTGATGCCCGGTGCGGCTTAGAGGACTTGATGCCCTTTAAAATGGTCTAAGGTCTAAAAAACAAAGAAAAACAAACTAATCGTCGACTTTGATGCCCCTTTTCCTTTTGATGCCCGGTGTGACCGCACCGCTCGCACCCCCCTAGCTACGCCACTGTCTCGCATGTAGCTTGGTAGGCAGATGGAGACTAATGTTAAGACGTCGCATCCCACTTTCCGCAAAATTTTTGAGGCATTGCGTCTTGAGTGGTGGAACTTAGCGTCGAGCTTTGTCTTGGCACCAGAGCGAAAAAATGAAAGTATTAAATATTTTACTGCTTTCTATCTGCATGTAGACCTCAATATTGTAGGTGTGACTCCATTCAAGGGAGTAATTGTATTATTTTTTTCTGTTCTGTTCTTTTTAATATGGCGTTCCGAGCGTGCCAGTTGAGCACAAAATCACTTCGCCAGTGTCACGTTGAATGGAGAACTCACGAAAGAGGTTGTACGGTAAAAAAAGAGAAATAATATTACACAACAGAAAAATGCATGTTTTTAAGAGTGGTCCAGTTAAAATACTGCCTTCACCTATAACAATACAATTATTTTTTTCTTATTTCCTGTTTCAATATGTCAAAATGAATTGTTGGTTATCACCACTCAATATTCACTCAAAAGATAGTGTCTCTAAAGTGGATTATTTCTTATATTTCTTACTTCTTACCAAATTCCATAATTATCTATAGAAAATGCGTGGGCGAATTTAATATAAAATGCAGTAAACTTTTATTATATGCATAAATGCTTGTATCTTTTGATTGCGGTGACCGCTTAATTGATTCTGTACTTCAAGGGTGAAAGGGCTGAAACGACATGCAATATTCAGGTACACCTGAATATTGCATATTAATTTCAGATTAATATCTCTAGGCGATCTCGAAATTAATGGTGTTGGCTGACAAACGGACAGATGGACAATACGGGTTTCGTTAAATCATCTTCAGGAACGAAATCCTAAAAAATGTAAAAAAAAGTGCAAAAACCTATATAAAACTTGATTATTCGACCGACATATGGATAATGTTCTTTTTCATAAATATATATTTCCATTTTCTTATAAAGTAGGCGTCGAATTTGTGAAAAAAACTACTTGTGAATGATGCTCACAAAAAATTCCACCTTATTCTGATGTCCATTCGCTATTGTAAATCCTTATTTAATACTAGTGACATGTCCGTGGCTTTACCCGCTTGAATAGAATTATTACAATATTTGATGTTTTTATGGTTCCGTACCTTTTAGGGCAAAAAGAAGGTTCCTCAAGGTTCTGGTATTTAAAAGAAATGAAGAAAGGACGGAATGCAAGATCATGTATGAAGAGGTTGATGATATTGGACGAGGAGAATGAGGTATTGAATTCAAGTGAAGTATCAGATGAAAGGGCTTTGGCTAAACTAAGCTTGAATTCCAGAAAAAACTCGAGAGGAGCCCGACTCGCGTTTGTCCGGTTTTTGTTTTATTTTAAATGCATTGGACACAAGTAGAAAATTTATCGTTTATGTTAACTCTAGGTTTTAAACTATTACTATTTCTATACAGTA